>JAVTVY010047092.1:0-24201 GCA_036873755.1 Hanleya hanleyi | reverse complement strand
CTTCACTTTGATACCTCCTACGACTCCATTGGCCCATTAGGGACTCCCCCAGCTCCAAAACCGCTATTTCCATACCCTTGGGCCACCGCGCATGCGCAGAATGCCGATATTTCAACCCCACACCCAGCCCATCAGATGCCCCTTCACGAATGCTTCACATCGATACCTCTCTCGACCCCATTGGTCCATTAGGGGCTTCCCTAGCTCCAAAACGTCTATTTCCATACCCTTGGGCCTCCGCGCATGCGCAGAATGCCGATACTTCAACCCCGCGCCCAGCCCATCAGATGACCCTTCATGAATGCTTCACTTTGATACCTCACTCGACCCCATCGGTCAACTAGGGGCTCCCATAGCTCCAAAAGGGCTATTTTCATACCCTTCGGCCGCAGCGCATGCGCAGAAGGCCGATATGTCAACCCCACACCCAACCCATTAGATGCCCCTTCACCTAAGCTTCACTTTGATACCTCACTCGACCCCATCGGACCATTTTATCTAGGGACTACTTTTTCTCCGCGGAAGCTTTTTCCCGAGACCGAATCACCGCCAAAACCGCGGCCAAACCGCATCACCGCGCATGAATACATTTTTTTCTTTTTTTTTTTGCCGGAACTTTTTTTTTTTTTTTGGTCAATGCACACCTCCCCAATAACTCCCCCACCTCCCCAATAACCTCCCCAATGCCCGAGTTGTCTCCCTTGCATCCATAGTGTAGAGATGGCGACACACCCTCAATTGTGACGTCATTTTTACATCCGGGGAGGATGTTGTTGAATTTGCCTTTTGCATACTACTCCTGTAGTCAGTGGAGACATCATATCGTGTCTAAACTCAAATTCATCGAAGAAAAGAGTGACAAAGGAGATTTCATCATCAAGAAAAAGGATTGATAGTCACTTGCTTGGATGAATGGTTGTCGGTTATAATTGGAAGCATAGTGAGATTGGTATTTCACAACGGGAAGATAAACTCACAAACTCTTCAACAATAACATTTCCAACCAAACCTATATAAAATCTCAAACAAATATAACTTATTCCAATACATGACCTGCGAGATCAATCGATGCCGCCTTTCCAAGTTCTGGATTAGTGACACATATGGTACAGGATTGGGTCATAACTGTGAGTATATGTCAGACTGCGTGCAGTGCTGGTCGATATAATGTGCTGTTTTCAGTAACGAGTTGTCTGGATTTCTTGTCGTTAGGTGTCAGATCATTAGGGGCACACCACAAATCACGAGATAAAAACACTCCTACAGTCTAAAATAGCTGTCTACCGGAAATAGCTAGCGAGGCCATGTGCCAAGATAAGACTATATATGGACACCTTTGCCTTCAGGCTCAATTTGCTAATCGTGTTTAGATCAATCAACGTAAGCAAATACTGTCGTATGTTTGTCAACCAAACCAAACTATCTTTTCTCTATGTTTTAGTAACCCCGCACAGAATCATTCAATAATATATTGTTCATCAAGATGATTTTCATCGCTGAATCACCATACTGGTATGTAGAACCAGAGATGCCTTCTCACTGAAGGTTAGTGCCCCCACAAGCGACCAGGGACGGCGGAACAAATCGTACTCTTTCCTTTGAGTTTGAGTCACTTTTATCGATTCCAAAGCTATCGTGGTGAAGATTCACATCTCTCCACATGGGCGCTTCGTGTCCTTTTAAAATCATTTTTCTTTTAGCTTATCTTCGGTGGCCCCAAACTTATCACTGCAAAGTGTCAATCAAAAACTGTGATCATACGGAAATACAAACAAACAAGCAAACAAAGATGGTTATAAAAAATTATAACGATATACGTGACCTTCCTGCGTAAAGTGGACGACGATAAAAGTAAATGGTTTATTTGTAGTATTACTGATAAGTACAGGCATCAGATACGACATTCAATATTCTGCCGTCGTCCATAAAAAGAATTTTTGCGTCAATAATCGAACGTTTAATACTATCTGACCTAGGCATTTTGGGATCTGTCCAGGCGTCCCCCCCCCCCCCATAATTATGTTTTTAGTCCTTGAGCTAGGCTGAAACTTACCACACTATACTCCTGAGTCAAGCTCTACCCGGAAATGTAAAAATATCCAAGATGGGCGCTTTGATAGCGCATTTTGGGGTCGATTTTTCAGTCAGATTTATTGAACTTTTAATCTATGTAATTTCTTCACAACACCGTATGATAAATTAGTAAATAATCATATGATCTCAAATAAAATAGTCTCTGCTTACTTTTTACTCGCGGAAAAGCAAAAATTTTTAAAGAAAAAATGACGAAGTTTTGCAGAAAAGTCTTATTGGACTTGCCAAATTTATATCAGTGGGATCCATAAAGACACATTGAAAAGCATGATCGCACATAGTAAAACAAACCCTGTGCAGTTTAACTGATTCACGGGGAAATCTATATATTTGTAAACTATTTGATATTAGACATTTCTTGGACAGCCTCATTTTAATAAACATGCCTATAGCCTGTGTTGCTCATGGCGTAAGAATATATAACATACCTTCATGTCCTACATATTGAACCTCGCACCTGTTTAGAAGCTTACATTGAGTAGCAAACAAAAGACAAACAAAATATATCACAAATACAATCCTGTCTGTCCCGCGTACACTTACATGTATGCCATTAGTCTGAACAAATACGTATACACGAAATATCTTCAAACAACGATGGGGGACGGAATTTAAAGGGGGAATGTGCAAAATGTTTATTCTGCATCGTAAGTATTTTTTGAAGTATTTAATTGCGCATGAATAACTAGCAGAGCAGAGTTTGCAGGTGTAACTATTTGTAACTACTTATAATCCGACACTGTTTCTTCCTCAACGGGCAAAGGACTCTCAGTGTCAACGTGTGTCACTGTCAACAAAGACAGCTACATAGGGTGATCTGAATAGTCAATAGCTGTGATTTAACAAGGACGAAACGGTTACGGTACTTATCACGCGTGTAAACTGTGTGGCAATAATGAATAGAGAATTGTCCGTACCGTATAGGGAGCAGAAGAAAAAAGGGATGAGAAATGTTAATAATGGAAACAAGTGTCAGAGGCAGGGGATGTTTCACAGGGCTAGAGATTTATATTCCTGTATGGGCAGGTGGTTGGCGTCTTAGGCGACGTAGGTCCCAACACAGCATTGCAGGATTTTCTACGTGAACACCGAAATAACACTAATGAGGATGAAATCGGAAATGTGGACCATGATGATCATGATAGTAGAGCCCATCATGCTTTTAAAAATGGGAGCGAAAACTAAATTTCGTTTTGTTATATGACGAGATTATATGATGAGGGGTAAGAGGTGACTTGAAGAATGATAATCAAATACTGTCCTTCAGCTACTATTACTCTTGCTACTATGTATGTTTCATATCTCATGCAGCTTTTAAAACACATCAGTCGGGAAGTTGAGAGAGAAATATATATAGAAGCGATATAGGACTGTTGGCTCATAAACATCAAGAATGGTCCCAAAATCGGATACTGGAGAGTGGATGGATAAGCTATTGCGCCATTCACACATATTCCACCTGGCCACTGAAGAGAAAAGTAAATATATGTGGAAAAGTGACATATTCAAGAGCACCAGTACTTATTTAGTGTTTCGTTCATCTCAGATTAATGTTAGGTGAATTTATTACGCAGATGGCGAAATCTTGTCATGTGTCCGTAATGTCAGTAGGTAAATATCCGCAGCGCCACTGAAAGCTGTCCAAGATTGTCCATTATGCCGCAGCTGGAAATGCTCTTCCATCTCAGAATTTGATCGAGAAGGCTGAGAGCTTCATAACATATCGCCACCAGAACTAAATCATTTGACTGGAGTTCAGAATCCATTATGTAGAGTTACTTAGAGATGCCGATTTTCTATAATAAGAGCCGTTGCTCTCAACACGAGATTAGATATTTCACTGATAATAGCTTCTCCCAATCCATCTCCAAAGCGAAACAATGGCTTTCAGCAATAATGTTAAGTCTATATGGCCTTGGCGACTTGGAGTGTACTGCAGCACGGGAGGAGGGTTGATTTCATCTCCCCCTCCCCTCCACCCTTCCTCTAAATATTGTCGTTACAGTGAGAAACTGCTTGATATATTAGCAAATAATTATCTGTTGTGAAATAAAATAGTTTCTGTTCACTTTACTCATGAGGTTTGCAAAAAATAAACATGAAAAGTACGAAAACATGACTTCCCTGGTACTCCTACATGGTCGCCACTTTCAATTTTCCCAGGATCTTCGGTGGAGAGGTGGGGGTGTTTATGCAAATAGACTAAAATGACACCAATTTAATAAGCTACATAGTCCCAGAGATCCAGCTCTCTTATGTGTCTTTAATGTTTGACCGTACTGACAGTGCATGTTTATTGTCAAACAAATTTTAATCCAATATGGTTGAATTGGCTGTCATGCAATCTATAAGAAAATGTGAAAACATCTCCGTGTGCATTAGAAGGAGAATGAAGCCGGGGACCGCCACTTTTTATTTGTATTTAGAGGAAACGTAATGATTCACGAGTTATCTGAAAAGCTTAGAAAATTATATGCATATCTATAAAAAAATCAAATTTTATGGATATTTCTTCTTCTTAAATAGAGATCTCCCATGTCCCGCTTTGTATTTCATCGATAAACATTACCAATTCATATTAAAAGTTTCAAGGAAATTCCACCCGGGAAAGATAAAAGAGGTATCGGCCTCCACATTGAGCTATTTTTACTGGCATTGTATACTAAACGGAATTAGAGACTTGAGAGTATAGAGAATAAGACAATAACATGATTGTCCTGGAAAAGATGGACATCGAGTACATATTTCAATAACGTTTCGTGACCAAATGCATGTGTGGTGTAATTTTGGTGTACCTAGGCATATACTTTCTTGAAATGATGGCAATGAGAAAACGCAGAAGATTGAATGGAGGTACATATGTGATGAAAATACCGCAAGAACAATTTTGCTATAGTCCATGGCTAGCTCCATGGATAAAGTTCAGCAAGCCGAGACTTAACATGATTGAAATATGGCGGAAAATACAGCCGGTGACAAATAAACAAATTTGAACTAATGACCCAGAAATATAGGTCACCGACCTTCGATAGGTACATGGTCTAATACCACATTCATTTCTGAAGTCAGTTTGGTGCTTCTAGGCAGAGTCATTCTTGGGATATGGTATAAGCAATTTTGATAAATTGAGAGTTTGCCCTGGCGACCTGGGAAATATGGGTCAGTCCCTCCGGTGTTCAATAGACGTATGATCTGTGATCTCGTGACTGTGTGGTCATAGGCATTGTCATTGGTGAGGTTTGGTGGTAACCAGGAAATGGAGATGGGCGGACGTACATGATGATAACATCCCAAGATCAATTTTGGTCGAGGGGTAAAAATGCTCAACCGTTGTCCAGATCGGTCGAAAGCATTAACAGTGGTGAAACAGACGAACGGTTAACCATGGTTGGATGCCCTCAATTTTATAATGGGGGAAAACGAAGCTGAAAACGAAATTATACTGATCGCTGTGCATTGTGCCACAAATGAAACAGCTTTATTTGAACAATAACATGAACAGTTAAAAGCTTTAATGCATGGAAACGGCAGACAGGGTTCATTGTTCATGATGTATACTACATATATATCGCATACAGCATGAACAATGGTTCATATACGATATAAATCTCGGTTATCAGAGATACAAGTTATGCATTAGAGCTTCCAAATTAGGACATTTGGCGAACAATATCGACCGTGGCGACAGCAGCTTCATGTAATAAGTGTGCTACAAACGCCTTTACTGTTGCTTCTGTTATTCGCGAAGTAGATTATACTCTTTCTAAAGAAAACTCTGATGCTAATGACGATCAATTTGCAGGAGACGCGTGATTATTATCTCCAGTACAACGAAACAATGGTGTTGGTGACCGAACAAATCTGTAATCCAGGTTACCCACTTTCAAACACGGTTAAGGCGATGCTGCTTCTCTTCAGTCGCTGAAGAGAGAGTATCTATGAAACGCTTCCACTGGTGTGAGTGAGATAGCTCGATTCCCAAAACTTGAATCATAATGAAGCAGTAAGCATTAGAATCATGAGGAACAAGTACTATGTTATCATAATAAATTTTATCCAAAAAGTTGACATGTATCTTAAACATACTACTCCATTCAACTCATACGCTACGATGGTAAATGAATTCTGCGTTCAAATGCCATATATACGGACATGGTTAGCATAAAATAACGATATCACATAAAGCTACACCTTGATGTCCGTATGATCAGTTATGGAGGAAAAGTGCCGTGACCTGATATCTGATCACATTATATCATATTTGGAAAATTATATTGAGAAGACAATTTCTAAAATTCAAAACGACTATGGCCCGATTTTTCTGTTGCAAAACTGTTTACAGCCCTTTCTGGAAATACCAATCTTGAGTGAAAAACTCGTTTGCACTAAATTTAAAAGTGTGTCTGACAGAAACATCTCCGAAAACATTTCTGCCCGTACTGATGTAAACTGGTTTAGTAGATCAATGAATTTACATTTAACAACCATTGTATATGTCAATTATGTGTTGACAGCTTTCTGGAAATAAATACATGACCAAAATATTATCACCATTTCAATAAAGACCACTGAAGGTAACTATATAGCCTTCTTTGGTTTCTGAAAAAATGTTTTATGACTTTGATAAACGTTATCACATTTTACACATGGTCTACAAAAGAAAACTTGTCTTGTGCAATTGTAGCATAGCTCCAGTTGGTAATTGTTCAGCTTTGATTCAAGGTAACAGCTTAGATAGATGTGAGATTTCACAATAATCTCAGAAGCATTGACAGATAATGTGCTTATTTGCTTCCGAAACTTCCAAAGCTCGTGTATGGCTAGATGAAGAAACCGATCGTCGTTATTTTGTATATTATTATGAAACAACGAAGGGCTTCGTGTTGATATCCAAAACGGAGACTGTGGGAGTAAATACGCATGCGGAGTGACCTCTGATCAAGGAGCGTCTGCTCCAAGGCGATACAATTGTGAAAACGACCTTACCCTCACAAGTGGTAGGTTTTAGTCGTGAATATCTGTGCTGTGGATAATAAAACACGATCGAGAGAGCTTGAAAGAAAGCACTAGTGACATCAAGGACAAAATGAGGATACAATTATTTTCATTTTCCCAAAAGTGGATCTCTGTGAGTGCACAGCAAAGTGTTGTGCATGATCGCCATTCTAGCGATAGGTCCGTACTCCACCGGTATTGTACAAGTAGAAACCATCAAAAGAAACACCAGTGCTTTCTCCATCTAGTGCATGGCATTCAGTATCAGTGCTTCTCCAAGCTAACAGCGTACATACGAAATCAAGATACGCTTGAAGAATAAAGAATAAATAATTTAATTGATAGTTCAAAGAAATGATGATAATCGACATACAGGCAGCAAGCAGGCCGGCGTTGTCTGATCAATATAAGACCATGACAAACAAGTATCCCACAACGGTTCACATTCCACACATGTTGCCAGTATGGGACGAGCATATATGGATTGATGTTTACAACTAACCTAATATAATGCCACAGATGTTAGCGTGTTTGATATAGAAACCGGGCGCTAGATTTATGCAGTATAACATTAATACACAGATTATCCTTGTATAAATAGAGGCAAGCGGTTACGGTGACAACACAAACGGCTTCTGTTCCGGGTTATATTTGAAGGTACTGATTAGTAATCCAGGAATTAGGAATCAAGAGAAAGTTCTTCAAATAATCTGAGGCATTTAGTCCGTACTTATATGCCTATTTCAACAGTGTGGGCCATAGGTAGATAGACAGCTGAGTTTTAAAGTGGCGTCTCGTATCCTTAATGCTTCGCCAGCTGGTGCAAGTGTGAAAGTTTGCTAGTTACTTGCCGACAGGCTGTGGTTCTCTCCGGGTGCTACCGCTTCCTCCACCAACCGAAGTGGCTGTCACTCGATGAATGAAATAACGTTGAGTGTGACATTAAACCAAATCCCCTCACCCTGCTTCGCCAGCCATGTACCTGCACACGTTGCTTTTGTTATCACCGGCGGTTAACCGCAGCTTTCCGTTGTCTTTAAATGGATTAAACATCATCCCTTTTCATCGGAGCAAAATCTAGGACCATTTGTAAAGACCTCCATCCAAGCGAGAAATCCACCACAATCCATCTGATTCGAAATACTTCATAGTCTATAACCCAACAGGTGAATGATGTAAAGACGGATTTGTTCGTATGAAAACTGTTGATCGCTTCTCTCTTGCAAGAACATAGCTTGCGTGTCTATATTTTTTTAATGCCTGCTTTCGGTTAAGGGTGCTTACTTTTATGCTTCAGGTTAGACAAACAGCATTATTGTGTATAGAGGAGGCAGCTGATTGGCTGGTGTTCATCCTTGGAAGGAATGATTGCCGTCAAATATATCTATTTTGGGGTATTTTTTGGGGGTTAAATATTACTATTAAATTTCTTCGATTCTATATACTCACACATACCAGCGCCCACAGCTATGATGATAATGATATGATGCGATACAACACACATACGAACATATATATACCCATACAACTGTTTCAAATATAATAAAGGTAACTGTTTTATTTCACCTCATTCCCATGTGTTGTTTTACCGGAAGTCAAGGTACAAGTGCACAATTTTCATTTATTCCTACGTGGGTATATATGTTGTAGCTCTGTACAACCGATGAAGACAAGGTTGAAACGAGTGGTATTATATTCTTCGACTTACATAATTTATTACTGTTCCATCTAAATTATGTCCACCAATTCTTCATCACAGTCACATCTAGTTTGATCCTATCTGGCCTGGGCTTTTTGGAACATGTCCTGGCATGGGGAGGGGCCACTTTGGTTCACCAGAATATTTGTCCTACCCCTTGAGCTAGGAGGCTGAGACTTACCACACTATACCCTTGTGTCAAGCTCTACTATAGATAATGCAAAAAATCTAAGATGACGGCTGTGACGACGTCACAGTGACGTCATTCTCAAAAAGGCATTCTTGGGTCGATATTTCGAACTGAATTTCGATTGTTTTTATATAAGTGACTTCTTCGCAAATACTGAATGATAACCTAGTAAATAATAATCTGATGTGAATTAAAATAGTTTTTGCTCGATTTTTCCCGAAGAAAATCAGGAGTTTTGAAGAAAATGACGTAAACACCGTTTTTCAGGTACTCCACATGACAGCCATTTTGAATTTACCCATGATTCTCTGCGCAGGCGGTTATGCAACTAGGGTCTAAATATATGAAGTCGATACAATTCTCCAGTTAAGCCATGATGATACAGCAACCGTTTTCTACATGAGTAGATTAAATGCACGTATAAATGGAATACAGTCGGTTATCGTGCTTTTAAGGACATTGAAACATCCATTTTACTCCGTCTTCATATTTACTTCACTTTACCACTCCTGGAATCTTGCAACAGGGTTCGGGAAGGTTTTTCTTACCCCAGGAGCAACACTATATATGTTTGGGTCTAGCTCGACAAAAAACAATAAATCATATTGTTATTCCAAAATGTTTATTTCAACAACAGGTGATAAGGCTTATTTATTACAGAGATTTAAACTATATACAGTGATCACAGTAACGCATGCAAATTCCTACATGATCACTTCTTTTGTTGTGAACACAATTTATTGCACATGTTGCAAATTAATTGAGCACAACTTACAACATAAAGAAACCATCTTCGTCTTATTACTCTAACACCAGATATGGAACTCCACGAAACAGTGATCACCCATGTGATTGCCAGACCAGATTTATCTGTTCGCATTTAAGTTCCTGGATTTTGGAATCCACTGGTTTCATTCAGCAAACCATGCTAATGTTTTATCGACAGGGAAACTTTATCCTATGCAATAAATTTCCTTTTCAGTGTTCTGACAAATATATTCAAAATTAAAAACAGGTTGGAGCAATCTATGTTTTTATTCGAAAACGGCAATTCCAACAAAATATGATTGGGAATATCAACGTCCATAAAATCGAGATGGATTAATTTATTACCCGGCTTCAAAGCATATATTTGTTGAGTTATGAGGCGATCAAGTTACTTATGGCATATACGCAGGAAACAGGATTGCATGATATAATCCATCTTGTATTACCGTAATTTACAGCAATTTCATGACCTGAATTATGCATGCATGTTCATACAAATACAAGGAATCAAATGGTATCAAAGGAAATAGCTTCAACGATCCGCGAAGAAATGTAGTTCCAAGCTCAAAGGTTATATAGACATGATCCATAGTGTCGCACATCTGTTTACATAAATTGTATATAGCGGGAATGATATATTTAGAAGCAAATACTGTTTTGCGTAGTTGTTCCTGGCTTCAGGCTCATAAATAAAAAAAAGTCCCGACCCGTTAACGTAATCTCTGCCAAAGACCAGAATTTGTTCGATTATTTTTTTTCGCCTTCGTTGCAATGATTAATGGAAAGCTGTTGGTACCACTGGCAAGTATGGTATGTTTTCTGTTCAGCTGCAAATTTTATTTCGATTCACAGCTCGATAGCTTTGCCTCGCTGGGGGACTATTTGTGGGGCCTGAGCACTGCTTTCAGCAAGCAGAGAAAACAGCAAAATGAGGACCTCATGTGTAGAGGCGCGCACAGCTTGAATTTTTGACGGATAATTTTTGTCAAGAAGTTTGCCACCTTATAGCACTTGAAATAAACTACTTCCTGTCGAAATATGAAAATCTAAGTTCAATTAGGGAATCAGCGAGATACAATTTTGTTAATACTGCCGAACGTGTAAATTATTTAGGATGAAAAGATGTTACGGGCACCCGCGTGGTTATGGACGTTTTTACATCATTTTTCTATCTGTGTTCGAAGATATTTTACTAATCAAACTGAAATTTCCCGTCCGAAATCTGGTTCTCGATAACAACGTGTATGCCCAGTTTCCGTTGCAGAAGAAACGCCAGGCGTACGCGCAATAGCAAAAATTAAGCGAGGCTCCAGACGGCCTAAACCGAAAGTTAGCGCACTATTATGGGCACACTTTCCAGAAAAAATTTCATCTAAACTTACAGTTGATAAATTACTCAAACGTTACTTTTGTTCCATTGCTCGAACTTTATATTGTCTAAGAAAGTGTATCACGAGAGATCGTTACGGATTTGTAGGCAACCTCAACAGGTTAAATGAGGACAGGGGTGCCCATAGAATAACTTGCATCTACCGCACCGGTACGGAGCACCGCTTTGCTAATTCCCGCCGATTTACAATCGCGTGATGTCAACAAACAAAATCGGCTGTAGCAACATAATGTCAACAGTTTGTACGATAAACAAATGAAAATTTGGACGTTTTTCACTGATTTATGTGCCTGAAAACTTCCGCGACATAATTTGAAGCAAAAAGCCATTGATATCTTTTTATCAAATTTGTTTTAATTATATAAATAATCATAATTGAATGCTGAAATTTCGTCGAGTTGTCAATTTACACTCTCTTGCACAGATTGTAGTTTGGCTGGTTTCCGTGAATGCAGCGCGGGAAACAGGAGCCAATGTTCACATTAGCGCTAGCTCGTAATACAGTTGGGGCCCATACTGAAGAAAATCAACAACAAATGAAGTCTCACAGGACACTGTTTATCCAAACAGCTTAATTTTTGACCTGATTTATTTGTTTAAAAAAAATTAACAACGCTAAATGATATATGGGATATCTCTACGGTCATACAGGGAATAATTGTATCGACTCGCGGGAAAATAGTTTTATTGTCCACGGTATAAAAGGATACAAATCCGTTTCGCCTATCTGCTTACATAACTATTATATAGCGACAAGTGAGGATATGTTTAGAATCAACTTCAGTAGCAGCTGGCGTATTCTCTGGAGGCAAACTATGAACGAGAATTGATGGATAGTGTATTCAGGTTGCTGAATTTGATAAATGAGTATCTCCATGGATACTTAGTATATCAGGTTACATAGCAACAATAAGATATTGAAAATGTTTAATCTGTGGTAGCAGAGGGATATACGTTGGTTTTTATTACACAAATATCTAGGCCAAACTGCATAATGGCCCGCCATGACCTACATTATTAAAACTGGGTGAAATTGGATTCTCTACATGGAGGTAGACTGAGAAGGAATGTTGTTCTGGTCGATGTTATTAGAAAATTTATCTGGCCATTTCCAAATTTATTCAATAAACCATATTCTCACGACAAAATGTCACTTTCATATACAGGTTTAATGTCACACTCAAGTTTGTTTCACTCATATGGTGACAATCAGTTTGGATGGTGAAGGGAACTGGAGGTCCAGGAGAGAATCACCGCCCGTCGGCAAGTAACTGACAAATTTTCACACAAGCACCAGCTGGGCTCGAACCCGTGCTGTTTCAGTGGTGTTAGGCTAGCGATCTTCAACGAAACGCCTTAGACCACTCGGCCATATACAGTTGCTCACTTGCCTGACCATATTAATATTAATCAAACCATGTTCTCACTTCATAATGTTTATTCAATCTACAGATGGTTGTGTTCCTGGCCATTTTAAAATTTATCCAATAAGCCATATCCTGACGTAAAAATGGCATGACTATCCTGTTGGCCATTTTAAGATTCAACCAATTAACCTTATTCTGACGACAAATGGAAATTCCATCTACAGATTATTATTTTCCAGTCCATTTTAATATTTAAAGGGAACGTAAACTCTGTGGTAAAACACCGCGGGAATTATACAAGAGTCCCTATAGATTAAAAAAATCGTGACAAAGATTTTTTCCCATTTTTCCCCAATGAATGAGAAAGACGCAAACATAGAAAATACTGTGATTTGCAATTTCTCGAGAGCGCCGCCATGTTTATTTTGGGCATGATTTTAAACCAATGGGAAAGCGTAATATTCAGTTGTGCCGATAATCTCCTACGTCATCGGACATTCTCTGCGCTGAGATAACATGGCCGCACATGGTCGTTTTTATGCACCTCTCCGTTCCCCGACTGACAGATGCAATGTTATAGATTAGTTTCGTTGTAGAATACGGCCTGATTCTGTCAGATATTCTACCATGCCGGGCTGCTCTGCATTTGGCTGTCACAAGGTGCCAGGTAATCCCGACACGTCGCACTATCATCCTCGTTCATGTTTGTGACCTACAGTCTCGAATACTGCACCTCTGCCAATTGACACGTTTTTAACTCCAGAGGCAGAAGAACTAGTGTACTGTGACGTCACGATTCTTCAAACATGGAGGCCTCTATGTTGTTCCAGTGTAGCGAAGTTAAAACGTTTAGTACTGCTTAAAAAAAAATGTAAAAAAATATCTGATACACGATTTGGATTCTATGAGGAAAAGCCTTTTAACTGGTCACGGACGTTACCAGAGTTTACGTTCCCTTTAACAAATACACCATATTCTGACGTTATTTTCTCGGCCATTTTAAAATTAGCTGATAACCATATTCTCACGTCAAACGGGCGCTTCCATAAATAGTCGATTATTTTCATGGCCATTTTAATATTTTACCAACAAACGATTTTCTGAAAGCCAAAATGGCAATTCCAGGTGCAGATGATTAGAATTTCCAATGTCCAAAATTACTGCATAGCATTGGCTTGTTTATTAACCAGGTTCAAAATATGTAAGTGCGGACTTTTCCATCGATCACGTCATATATTTCAGATACAGTACATGATCAAATCCATATTTTGTTTCCATCACAGTTCATTGCACATAATGCAAAAGGATTGTGCTCAAGTTATTACACCTTGTATTGTCGTAGCATCCGTTAAAGTGATCGAAGAGCCCCAAGTAAAGTTTCCATCAAATGACAGACCATTGGGAACAGTGTCGGAAAATATTTTTTTTGTCGTTTGTTACTTATTTTATTCCACAAAGTAAACTGCATAGAGAGCATGTGATGCTATGGTGGCCTGTTGCGACGGTCCGGTGACGTTGTGCTGCCTTAATACATACATTTTATACTCTTTATGCACTTTTCAATGCTTGCATCAGGCTTAGGGTGTGTATACATTGAGTTTCGACACGTACTCACTGTTCATATGTGCATGTTTCACATTTCTTTGAGAAAGAGCCCGCAAAATCGAGGGAATTAAAATTGAAGATTCAAATTGACTTGGCAAATACAAATCACCATATCAACTGTCAAGTACTTTTTATCAGTTAACAAAACATCGCATAAATGAGGTAAAAATTATATTGGATACAGATGAAATCTGTCTTTCATTTGATCTACGCTTCGACTGTGGATATACTTGCTCTTTAAGGAATTTTACGAGACAGTGATCAACCATTCATTTGCCTAACAAGCTGTCTTCGTGCACATTTATTAATGCTGGAAGATTTTAAATTGGGATTTGTTGGCTTCGATCATCAAACCATGTTAATATTTTTTGACGGGCAAACAAGGATCATATGTAATTCCATGAAAATACGATTAAAAATACAAGAATAATCGACATATGCTTGGGCAATCTTTATGGTCTCGAAGGGAATAGCTTTATCGATTCCCGAAGAAATGTAGTTCCAATGCTCAAAGGTTATATGAACATGATCCACGTCTGTTTACATAACTATTACACAGCCTAAGGGATATGTTTAGATTAAAATACTGTTTTCGCGTAGTTGTGAGTGGAAGCCACAGTATACGCATGATAAACAATTAAATGTTACGGAATAAAATCAATGATTATAGCAGTTACACCCGATATGAACTCTCACAAGACCCTGTTTATCCAAACAGATTAATTTTTAGACTGGGTTTATTTTTGCATATTAAAAAAAAAAATCAACGCCAAACTGATACATGGGATATCACTACGGACTTAAGGGAAATAATTGTATTTGCTCCCTGGGAAATGTAGCTTCACGATTCAAGGGTTAAATTGATACAGATCACAGTGTCACCTATCTGTTTACTTCAATATTATATAGCGAAAAGTAAGAATGTGTTTAGATTCGACTACAGCAGCTGGCGTATTCTCTAGAGGCAAAAAGAGGAATGAGAATTGATGGGTACAGAATTACGGCTGCGGAATTGACAAATAAGTATCGCTATGGCTACGATATCAGGTAACACAGCTACAATCAAATATTCGAACTGTTCTAAGAGGGATACACCTTAGCTTTTCGTCACACAAATATCGAGGGCAAAATGCATAATCATGATAATTGACCTTCGTGAGATAGATTGGCTTAACCCTATCTGTCCTGGGCTTTTTGGGACCTGTTGTGGACAGGTGGGGGGGGGGCCGAAATGCCCCCCCCCCTAATTATTTTTCTTACTCCTTGGGCTAGGTGGCCGAAACTTACCACACTATACCCTCACGCTCTACCAGAAAATGTAAAAAAATCCAAGATGGCCGCTTTGATGACGTCACAGTGACGTAATTTTCAAAAACGACATTTTTTGGTCGATTTTTCAGTCAGATTTTCCGAATTTTTTCTTTATGCAATTTCTTCGCAAAAGCTGCTTGAAAAATTAGTAAATATCAATGTGATGTGAAATAAAATAGTTTTTGCTCGCTTTTCATCGCGAAAAGGCAGAAATTTTGAAGAAATATGACAAAAACATCACTTTTCCGGGACCCCAAATGGCCGCCATCTTGAATTTTCTCATGATCCTCTGCTCGGGAGTTATGCAAATAGGCCCAAAATGGCCCCAGTATGATAAACTATAAAGTCACGGAGTTTCAGCTCTCCATTTTTTGTCGTTCCGGAGATAGCGCAGAGAGTTTGGTAGGAAGGAAATTGGATTCTCTATATTCAGGCATGACAGGTAGACTCCATGTACAGATAGATTTGCAAGGAATATTGTTATAGTCGATGTTAGGTGAACCGTTTCCCCACCACTTCTACAATAAAACATATTCCGACGTTAAAATGCTAATTCCATCTACATATGATGGTTTTCCTGACCAGTTTAATATTTAACCAATAAACCGTATTCTGACGTTAATATGACAATACCATCCACAGACGATTATTTTCTTGAACATTTTAAGATTTAGCCAGTAAGCCATATTCTGACGTCAAAATGGCAATTCCATGCACAGCTGCTTATTGTCCTGACCATTAAACCATATTTTGACGTCAGAATGACAATTCCATCTGCAGATGATTATTTTCCAGACTATTTTAAGATATAATCAATAAACCATAGTCAAAATGGCAATCCTCAAACTGAGCTAAGTTGGAGCAATCTATAAGTTCAAAAACGGCAATTCCGTCAAAATGCGATTAAGAATATCAACGTCCATAAATTCAAAATGGATTATTCATTACTCAGCCTAAAGATATTTATTTGTGTAGTAGTTAGGCGATCAATTTACTCATGACATAGAGTGTCAGAAGGATTGGGTCAAACTGACCAAATATTTTTGGGTATAGACGTGACGTGCCCAAAAAGTTTCGGTCAAATTCCATTTTGACACAAACAATGTGATTTTGACCGAACTATTTTGGGTATGTTACGTCTGTACCCCAAAAATCTGACAGTGTGGACATAGGAAAGGGGATTGCAGGATGAAATCCATCTTGTCGCAATATACAGAACTTCCCTGACCGGAATTATGCGTTGATATTCACACAAATACAATGCTAATTGTCATATACATGAGCAATCATTATGGTCTCAAATGGAATAACTTGATCGATCCGCGAAGAAATGTAGTTCCAATGCTCAAAAGTTATACGGTGTCGCATATTTACATAACTGTATAGCGAAAAGGAATATGTTTAGACTTAAGCACTTTTTTGTGTATTTTTTCCTCGGATCTACGCATGGAATATACGGATGAAAAGATGTTACAGAATAAGATCTATATCGCACTAACATCCGACATGAATTCTCACATGACACTTAATTATTGACAGGATATATTCCAAAAATGAAAAAAATACAAGGCTAACTGATATATGGAATATCTCTACGGACTAACGGAGAATAATTGTATTGACTCACGAGGAAATGTAGTCTCATTGTCCAATGTTTAAACGGATACAAATCACAGCGTCACCTATCTGCTTACATAACTAATACATAGCAGCAAAAAGTAAAGATATGTTTGCAATCAACTTCAGTAGCAGCTGGCATATTCTCTGGAGGCAAAGTGGAAACGACAATTGATGGATACAGTATTCAGGTTTCTGGATTTGATGAACGAGTATCGCCATGACTACTTAGTCTATCAATAACACCAGAGAGATCTACCTTGCTTTTCATCGCACAAATATCGAGGGCAAACTGCTTAATAAACCTCCATGAGCTAGATTGGTATTACCTGATGAGTGAAATGGATTCTCTATATACAGGTAGACTACATGTACAGGTAGACTGGCAAGGAATATTGTTCTCGTAGACGTTAGGTGGATATTTTCCTGCCAATTTCAAGATTTAACCAATAAACCATATTCTAACGTCAAAACGACAATTCCATCCACAGATGATTAGATTATTTCAACGTCCAAATCCGTTCTATAGGATGACTTATTTATCACCCAGGTTCAAAATATGTAGATATGGACTTTTCTATCGATAACGTTATATATTGCAGATAGAGTACATTATCAAATCTATATTTTCATTGTTCATTGCACATATTGCAAAAGAATTGGGCACAAGCTATTACACCTTACTGAACCATTCATCTTGTATTGTGGTAACAACCGTTAAGAAATTTTATACCCCATAATTTACTGAACAGAATTCTTCGTGCTCGTTTTAAATTTGGATTTGTTGATTGTAATCATCAAACCATGTTAATGTTTTATTGACAGGCAAACTTGGAGCCTATGTAATTCCATCAAAATAAGATTAAGAATACAAGGATAAATGATATATGCAGGCGCAGTCTTTATGGTCTCAAAGGGAATAACTTTATCGATCCGCGACGAAATGTAGTTCCAATGCTCAAAGGTTACATGAACATGATCGACAGTTTCGTACATCTTTTTACGTGTTTAGAATCAGATGCAGTTTTTTGCGTAGTTGCTTCTCGAAGCTACACTCTACGCATGGCATATATGCAACTTACAGACTAAAAACAACGATTTAGTGCAGTAACACCCAATATCAACTCTTACAAGACACTGCATGTGTATCCAAACAGCTTAATTCTTTGACCGGGTTCATTCCTGCATATTAAGAAAATATACGGCTAATTGATATATGGGATATCTCTACGGTCTCTCGGGGAATAAAGGTATTGACTAGCGAAAAAATGTGGCTTCACGGTCCAAGGTTCAAATGGATATATGTCACCTATCTGTTTACGTAACCATTATATAACAAAAAATAAGGATATGTTTAGAATCATCTTCAGTAGCAGCGGACGTATTCTCCGGGGCCAAAGTAGAAACGAGAATTGATGGATACAGTATCCAGGTTGCCAAATTTGATCAACGAATATCGCCATGGCTACCTACTTTTTCACGTTACGTAGCTGTAGTAACATATTGGAAATGTTTGTTCTGCGAAAGTAGACGGGTTTCACCTTGGTGTTTTATTCAACAGGCATCGAAGGCGCATTCGCATGTCCAATTAGGAAAACTAATATTGATATGGACTTGCACTTTCTGCACTCTGTGCTAGGGAAATAATTATTTCCTGAATACTCAACCAAAATCAGTCTCAAAGCGAGGGCACATGCAGTGGATGTTGATTTGTATATCAGCAACTGCTTTCATGCACCGTATGCGCATAAAATCACTCTTCTAATACATTTAAAATGCTTATACTGGCTTATGCTTACTGGCTGGAATGCCTACATGCTTTATGTGTTAGGGGAAAAAAGTCTACAAACGGAGCTCATGCGCTACGTTTAATCACTTGAGTCTGGCTCTTCCCGTGCATATTATGTCATATAACAATATGTTCGTGATCATAGAAATCAGATTCAGTCAGAATCAAATCTTCACGGAGATACATTATCAATGAGGAAATGACTTGAAAATACATTTGCAGTAAAGAACACAGGACAGTGGTAAGGATGAGAAACACCATGATGTCTTGCCGGCATTATGGAATTAAACGCAACATAGAAAGGATGGTGGAAAACGATGCCAATGTACTGACAAAACACTTAACCCTACCTGGCCTAGGGGGGCTATTATCCCCTGCCAAACTTTCTGCGCTATCTCCGGAACGACAAAAAATGGAGAGCTGAAACTCCGTGACTTTATAGTTAGTTATATTGGGGTCATTTTGAGCCTATTTGTATAACCCCCCGAGCAGAGGATCATGGGTAAATTCAAGATGGCGGCCACGTGGGGTACCAGAAAAGTGATGTTTTTGTCCTATTTCTTCAATATTTCTGCTTTTCCGCAATGAAAAGCGGACAAAAACTATTTTATTTCACATCACATTAATATTTAATAATTTATCGTGCAGTTTTTGCGAAGAAATTGCATAAATAAAAAATTCGGAAAATCTAACCGAAAAATCGACCAAAAAATGACGTTTTTGAAAATGACGTCACTGTGACGTCATTGAAGCGGCAATCTTGGATTATTTTACATTTTCTGGTAGAGCTTGACCCAAGTGTGGTAAGTTTCAGCCCCCTAGCTCAAGGGGTAAGAAAAATAATTAGGGGGGATGGCTATTTCGCCCCACCCCTCCTCCCAGGCCACAAAAGGTCCAGGTCAGATAGGGTTAACCGCTACTGTCCTATAAGAGGCTAGATTGCCTGCACAGGCCTACATTTTAGTTGCTACCTGTGTGAAAAGAAAGAATGTCTCAGGGAACAACGTCCATTTTCACATTTTGTCTCTTGATGGAAACATGCTTACCTGAGATGCTAATCAGGGGGACATGTCCTAGGTAGGAGATAGGACAGCTTTTAGACAAGTTATTAGATAGGAGGCGGGCATCTTTTTCCTACCAGGCATTCATACTTTCTTGTACCGGCTTGGATCTTGATGTAAATACGTCATGTGAATGAGGTGATTTTATCATGGACGCGGACCTCCTTTAGATCAAATCGTAAGCGTCTGTCATCATTGAAGCAAATATACTTGGCAGACGGGGGTTGCCTACTGAATATCGGGTCTAATGCCTGCATTGTTAGCAAGAATGTGTCGTGAAGGCTGAATGAAAATTCACCAAGAAAATTCAAAGCTACGATAATCTTTTCGATAGAATATTCCAGTTGGGTGCAAAACGACATCATGTGTTTAGTGGTGTCTTGGTGCTAACTGCATGTCTATCGTGTATTGGTTCTAACTGCATGTCTACCGTGAAAGATCATGTGTTTAGTGGTGCCTTGATGCTAACTGCATGTCTACCGTGTATTGGTTCTAACTGCATGTCTACCGTGAAAGATCATGTGTTTAGTGATGCCTTGGTGCTAACTGTATGTCTGCCGTGAAAGATCATGTGTTTAGTGATGCCTTGGTGCTAACTGCATGTCTACCGTGTATTGGTTCTAACTGCATGTCTACCGTGAAAGATCATGTGTTTAGTGAGGCCTTGGTGCTAACTGTATGTCTGCCGTGAAAGATCATGTGTTTGGTGATGCCGTGGTGCTAACTGCATGTCTACAATAAAAGATCTTTCGGTTATTGACACAGAAATTCTTCAATGGACGACGGGTGACTACTGAATGTCGGATTTGACGGTAATGCACCTTGCAGACGGTTAATGATCTCCACGATAAACACTGCCATATTGTTATCCGGATCGACCATGAACTGATGCAGACATGCCTGACCGTACTTTCTATGTCCAAGTTACCCGCATGACCTTCTTCATCGTGACTCCGAGACTTTGCAGTTAATAATATTGACGGTCATTTCGAACCTATTGCATACCCACCGAGCAGAGAATCATGGGTACATTCAGAAAGTCGGTCATGTCCCCACAAATTCCTTCAAATTAACTGCTTTTCCGTGTGGAAAAGGGGGCAAAAACTATTTCACATCACACCCGACTATTATTTATTAATTTATGGTGCAGTTTTTGAGAAGAAATTATTTAATGAAAAGATCGAAGATCTGACTGAAAAATCAAGCTTGAGCCAAGGGTATAGTTTTAGCTTCCTATCTCAAGGGGTAAGACAAATAATTAGAAGTGGGGCGGAAAAATGGGCAAAAACATTTATTTCACGTGAGATTATTATTTACTAGTTGATCATGCATTTTTTACGAAGCAAACCCATAAATATAAAAAAATTCGAAACATATGTGGCAAAAATCGACTAAATAATGCGTTTCAACATGACGTCATAATGATGTCATCAAAGCGGTCATATTGGATTTGTTTACAAATAAGGCGTAAGAAAAATATATAGGGGAAGGGGTGAAATGGGTCCAGGCCATGACAGGTCCCTAAAATCCCAGCCCAGAAAAGTTAATATTTATTAATGAGATTATTTTTTAAATAAATACCAAGCTAAAATAGAAGACAGCTGGCTACCGAATGTCAGATTTTATACCTGCATGAACAAGTTAACATCGACAAAGAATTGCTTTGAAGATAATATTTGCTACCTTTTTAAAACCTTGTGTCTCTAGGCATTTTAATTTTATGGATTTGTAGGTTTTGTTATTATATAAAGCTTGTCAAAATATTTTTGTGGTTTTGGATCTGAAAATCCTCCATGGACGTCGGTTCTCGACGGAGCGTAATGTTAAGATTAAAGAATGAATTGGCAGTGTAATTGACGTGAGACAGCTAAAACGACAGTTCGATAGCAGATTTCAGTGCCTTTATACCCTATCAAAGACCATGGGGACCGATTAACTCTACATGCAAAAAGTGTTAATCATCAAGCTGTAAAGATGCTTTTAGGTTTTCAATTATTTTCCGATCCCGTTAAATGATGTCCCCCGGTTTGACCGAGAAATTTTTTTCTACCAAAGCCATCGGAACAGATGCTTCAAGGACATCAGGTTAATCCTATCTGGCCTGGGATTTTTGGAACCTGTCTTACCCCTTGAGCTAGGGGGCTGAAACTTACCCCAATATACCCTTGAGTCAAGCTCTACTAGAAAGTGAGAAAGTGTAAACAAATCCAAGATGGCCGCTTTGGTGACAAAAACGGCATTTTTGGTCGATTTTTCGGTCAGATTTTGCGATTTTTTTCTTTATGCAATTTCTAAGCAAAAACTGCAAGATAAATTAGTAAATAATATTGTGCTGTGAAATAAAATAATTTTAGCCCACCTTTCATCGCGGAGAAGCAGAAATTTTGAAGAAATATGACAAAAACATCACATTTCTGGTCCCCACGTGGCCGCCGTCTTGAATTTGCCCATGATCCTCCGCTTTTTTAACAGGTGTACCATACAATGATCTGGGATACGATTGTTCTCTCATCCAGGTTTAGAGAATCAACAGAATCTGTTAGATGCATCTTTCTTAAAATCTGTTTTAAATCAGAAAGTCAACAGCTATACGAGAAAAGATAAGCCATCAATAAATAATGATAAAAAAATAATTAAAAATCATGAAATCATCATAGCCATCTGAAAATCTAATCATTTCATCAGTCAACATTCAGGAAGCGCTCACCTAAGTTTGGTCAAGCCCGACTTCATAGATCTGCAGATATTCAGCGGAGAAGAACATGTTGGCGGACGGACGGACGGACGGACGACCGGACATGGCGACGACAAGACCCCGCAGCCCTATGGGCTGAGGGGTGATAAAGATGCAATTTAGTATCATTTAACTTATCGTCAGAATAAGTGTATCTAATTTAACAAGTTTATTTCTATGTATAAATATGTTTGATCATTTTGACAGTCAGCAAGGTGTGATTCATATAATCCATATTTATATCCATCTTATCAGAATATATATTTAACGCGTCTGTGTTTATTCGTTTATGCCTTCTCATATCATCTGAATGATATTTCCATATTTGTCTTAATGTGGTCTCGAGCCTGCTGACCCTTTCTTGAAATTTGCTGGCCCTTTCTTGAAATAAATAATTTATTGAAATGAATAACTATAACACACAAATCCCCTTACTTTTCGGCTGAAAGTCAACCAGGAACCACATAGAGCGGAGCAGGACAAAAGTCCATAGCAATAAGTTCGTATATGTCATCTACTATGCGTCATTCACAAATTCAAGCGTGCAAAGGCCGAACCTCACCATTGCGCATGCTCAGCATCAACAAGTTATGTCCCTGCCCGCAATAGGGAAGTTGACATTCATGACGTGACTTTGACGTAAACGGAAACACACACACAAGCGCGGTTCAGTTTAAATCCATCCTGGTACGGCGTATAGCTCTAAGGATGACAACTTTATCGAAAAAACTTAACCACACACCATCTCTCTTCGTTGCTCTAAAGTTTATCTCTATAGGTAAAAAAATTCATCCACGATACTAGCCAACTGCCTTTTCAACTTCAAAATATTACAGTAGACAATAATTGGACATGCATCAACATAACATTAGATACCAAGGTACAAATGTCTAGCGGCCATTTTGTCGTGGCAATTGGCAATGGAACAATCTTCAATCGACGATGAAACAGATGAATTCATAATCTCCCTCTAAATTCAAGCTGCTGAAAAACTTAATTGCACATGGCCACAGTGTTTTAAACTGCTGCCACAGTGTGCATTTGGTCGGTCACTCAATTTTGATATATTTACCTGCCACAAGTAGCTCGATAAAATATTTTTATATATTTACATTGGGATAGAACATGACCCATGGGTTTTATTCCCGCCGATAACTAACTAGTTGTAATACAAAGTATTTTTTATCACATGAATATATTCCACAACTAGCTTATTCAATATTAATTTACTCTGTATTTGCTGAATCGAATTAGATAAATAATAATTTAAAAAAACTGAAAATAAATATTAAGTTGGACACACCGGTTCTCGTCAGATCGCCGAAGTTAAGCAATGTTGAGCTCGGTAAATACATGAATGAATGAACAAGGGCTGTACTGGGTGGGCTCACAAGTGAAAAGTACGAACTGAGAACATTCTCGTGTCTTGTCACATGCAGAAACAGTCGTGATATGATCGGGAAAATATTGAAAACGACGTTAAAGTCTCCTCACTCACCCACTCACTTAAATCCCCGAACAACCGTCTCAGTTTTGCAGAACACTGTCATAAGGATCGGGTCAAATTGACAAGATATTTTC
>JAVTVY010047091.1:0-24404 GCA_036873755.1 Hanleya hanleyi | reverse complement strand
GTCTCATTTCAAAATAGGGTGTCTACAAAGACATTGTCCGAGACTCTTCGTTAGCTGAAAGCCTGTCTGCTTGCCTCAAAATCAGTTTAGGCGAGAAATGGGTGAGTGCAAGCAACTGTATACATATAGTTCATCTCATATCCTTCCCTGCTGGAGTGAAGACACCTAAGCTTCGCACGTTCAGGCTTTATTCTATCAGTCCATGTCGATCTACAAGGGCTTTAAGTGACGGACACCAGCAGCAATCACACTTGTAAACTTTAGTTAGCCGGAGACTTTTAACTCAATTTCACAGATTTTCATACAAGTCTATTTCAGCTAACGACTGACGTACCATCATATATCACATTGGCCTGTCTGACAATCTCATCGGAGATCCGCACTAAACTCAGTTTCAGTTACTTACAGCCCTGGCCAATCAAGTTATCCGTTATTCGAAGGCAGTAATTACATTTTACGGGAAGCAAGTCGAGGCCTTCAAATAACACAATGTCTATTTGTGAGAGAAACTTTAAGAGGATTCCGTCAAAGAATACAACAAAATCCAATTTCCTGATTTTGCCATTCTTTGTCAATATTTTGCCGGGTTTATTGTCCGGATCATTTTACGCTGACTTGGCCTTTCATGGTAATTTCCCGGACCGCTAATCTCGTTTTCCTACATCACTCTGTTCGTTACAGCTCACCATAGACAGTGCTTTTCCCAGAACCAACAGCACTGTAAACAATTGAGAGACTTTTCAGGAAAATTGGGAAAAACAAGAATACAAATTTTTTTACAAGTACCCACAGTATAATTTTACTTCTATAGTCCAAAGACACTCAATGGACTAGACATTACAATGCCACCTTATATAAGAGATCCGAAGAATTGCCCAAATTACTCTGATCAAATGAGGCATACAGCTCAGAAAAGCGTAAATCTACAAGAAGCCATCAGAATAATTAGCCAAATTTACGGAGCCAGCCATTGTAAAGATTCAGATTACCCACTGATGTATTTACTCTGGCGTTGTTAGTTTTGATAGTTAATCAATAGGGTGCATGACCTAGTTGGAACGATTTACAACTCCACATTTTATCTACATCCATCAAACTTCAGATTGAGTTATGTAACCACTGGATCAGGACCATCACTGTGGAACGACGAGTTCATGTGAGTAATGATAAATAATATTTTTTGTAAAGGCCAAGGGGTGGACCATAAACTATCAGAGTGGATGTGGTTGATATATGTACCCATGTACAAGCATAAGGGCAAAAGCTATTAACTCACACATTTAGCAACAGGAGTTAAACATCAACGTTGATGTTGAAACTATACTAAGGATCATCTGGAGATGGCATGTAGGACATCTGAGGAACACCTGTAAACTAGATGTGGAGAACATCTGCGGAAAAGATGTGGGGAAAATCGGAGGGTCATCTACAGATGATGTAGGAACATTTCAGGATCATCTAAAGATGATGTGGAGAACATCTGAGGATCATCTAATGATGCTGTGGAAAACATCTGAGGATCATCTACAGATGATGTGGAGAACATCTGAGGATCATATACAGGTGAAGTGGGAGAATATCTAGGATCATCTACAGATTACATGAGGAACATCTAAGGATCATCTACAGATGATGTGGAAGAACATCTGAGGATCATCCACAGATAACATGGGAAATATCTGAGGATTATATACAGATGATGTGGAGAACATCTGAGGATCATCTACAAATGATGTGGGGAACATTTGAGGATCATCTGTATATTTGAGGATCAGATGATGGGGGAACATCTGAGGATCTATACGTATGGCATGTGGAACATCTGAGGATCATCTAAAGATGATGTGGGGAACATGTAAGGATCATTCACAGATTATCATGTGAGGAACATCTGAGGATCATCTACAGATGATGTGGGGAACATTTGAGGATCATCTGTATATTTGAGGATCAGATGATGGGGGAACATCTGAGGATCATATACATATGGGATGGGGAACATCTGAGGATCATCTGTAGATGATGTGGGAAATGTTCGTGGATCATCCAGTCAACAGATGTGCACATCTGAGAATCTTCTGTTGTCCATCTGCACATAGATTAGGAGAAACACATTTGAGGTGCATCTGGAGATGTGAAGTATATAACAGAACTGGATCACCATACCATTATGGGGGGGGACATACGAGGATCATCTGGACATGCGAATATGTGGATGGAGAGAACATCCAAGGATCATCTACAGATGATTTGAAGAACATCCAAGCACCATGCTCTGTAGCTAAGGATCATTCACACATCCTACAAGGAACACCTGAAGATCATGTGTATAGAACATCCAAGGATCATCTGGAGATAATATAGAGAATATGGAGAACAGCTGAGAATCATTTGCAGATAATAAAAACAAGCCACAACATCTGAGAATCACCTGTAGATAATATAGAGAACATCTGAGGATCATCTGCCAATGATGTGGAGATCTGGGGATCATCTGCAGATAATATATAGAACATCTGACGATCATCTGCCGATAATGTGGAGAACATCTGGAGATCATCTGTAGAAAATATAGAGAACATCTGAGGATCATCTGCCGATGATGTGGAGAACATCTGGGGATCATCTGCAGATAATATAGAGAAGATCCGAGGATCATCTGCCGATGATGTGAAGAACATCCGGGGGTCATCTGCAGATAATATAGGGAACATCTGAGGATCATCTGCCGATGATGTGGAGAACATCCGGGGATCATCTGCATATAATATAGGGAACATCTGAGGATCATCTGTCGATGATGGGAGAACATTGGATGATAATCTGGAGATGAAGTGAAGAATTTACAGATGATTTATAGAATATATCTGACTGAGAATCATCTATGGAGGAATGTGGGGAACAACGTACACCCGATTTTGAATGTAATACTTCTCCACATTTATCTGTGGATACATGTACCTCCACATCCTGAGCAGGGGGTAAACATTCAATGGATCAATTGTGTTAGATTTGTTGAAAAGATGTTCCAATCAAAGTTTATTCATCAATACATCATACAAATAATTCTTCATCTCTTAAGGAACTTAAAAAAATATAAGAGAAGCAACTCTTCATTTTATTACACTCAAAGAAGAGCTATCTATCAACTGAAAGTAACCTTTATTTTCAATAATTTGGTCAATCTTTCCTAATGATTTTATTTATCTGTAGATATCTAAGCATCCTGAACAGAGTGAAGTCTTTGAAAAAGAGTGGCCCAGATTAGTGTAAGAATTGATTCAAAACAGAAGAAACTCTTCTTTTTAATCCATTTCAAAGAAGACCTCTCAATCAAATAATTTAAAAGAAACTTTTTTTAACTAATCCTAGTACCCGTTTCTAATGACTTCATTTCAAAAGATACATTTTCACTTTCATGTATTATTGAGTAATCACAGAAAATGTCTCAAAAAGAGATTCAGAGACTGGCAATCAGCGAACTTTAATGTACAGTTCTGACAACCTAAATTCCCTTCTGATATTCGCTAAAAGCCTGGATATTGGACGTAAAGTTCAAGATACTTCAGATGTGGCCAGTACTCTGCGAAAATCACTGGGCAAATTAGCTGGGTGTAGGACCAATCAAAAGTCAAGAACATCTGCTCTGCTGAACAACAATACAGTCCCATCTTCTGGAAACAAGCAGAGTTGACACATAAATTAGATTAAAATGTCACACTGACTAAAAAACAGAAGATCATAAAACAGTGGAACCTCACCTTAAGGTGCCTCAATATAGCACTGATTCTGACTTTAGGTGGGTGATATGTTGTCTCCAAATTAATAAATACATATTATTTCAGCTCTTTCATAATGCTGAATACCTATAATGTGGTTCAAAATTGGTCCCCCTGATAACAGCTTTACAGAGAGGTTATAGTGAATATCATTAATTTTTCAGTATCTAACAAGTATCCAACAAGTGCAACTCAATGATTTATAATAATCATGCCTTTCTGAAAATTGCTGAACAATGAAAATTCAAATACTGGGACAAATATCAAAGCATATGTTCACATTATCAGTTTGTTTGGGTGGCTGCTCCAACAGATCATCTCACGGTGAGTCTGGATCAAGTTGATTGATGTTCGTGTTGGTACAAGTTAGCTCCGTAATAACATCATTGTTCTTGTGGTCATCTGGATAACAAATCCAGGCATGCATGCATTTGTATCAGCAGGCCCAAGGAAATCACAGGCAAGCAGTCAGCTGCTCTCCTAAATTTTTAAGGGGAGCTGGCTAGCATTTTGACAACCGCTTTCTGTCGAACACTGTAAATTTGGAGAATTTTAATAGTCGAGTAATAATAGACTTTTAGCTGGGATTTGAAAACAGGGTGTCTCAATTCCAATTTTTTCTCCACTTTTTCCTGACTAAAAGTTGTCTCACTCCTATCTCATACATGTTAAATTTCCAAATTTTAGGATGCCTCATTTCAAAATAGGATGTTCCAATGACTCCGAGACTCATGGTTAGCTAAAAGCCTGTCTGCTTGCCTCAAGATCAATTTAGGCGAGAAATGGGTGAGAGCAAGCAACTGTATACATGTAGTTCATCTCATATCCTCCCAACAAAGTCAGAGACACCAAGTTTTTCACGTACAGGCTTTATTCCATCAGTCCATGTCGATCTACAAGGGCTTTAAGTGACGGCAATTACACTTGTAAACTTTAGTTAGCCGGAGACTTTTAACTCAATTTCACAGATTTTCATACAGTCTATTTCAGCTAACGACTGATGTACCATCATCTATCACAACGGCCTGTCTGACAATCTCATTTTAGATCTGCACTAAACTCAGTTTCAGTTACTTACAGCCCTGGTCAATCAAGTTATCCGTTATTCGAAAGCAGTAATTACATTTTACGGGAAGCAAGTCGAGGCCTTCAAATAACACAATGTCTATTTGTGAGAGAAACTTTAAGAGGATTCCGTCAAAGAATACAACAAAATCCAATTTCCTGATTTTGCCATTCTTTGTCAATATTTTGCTGGGTTTATTGTCCGGATCATTTTACGCTGACTTGGCCTTTCATGGTAATTTCCCAGACCTCTAATCTCGTTTTCCTACCTCACTCTCTCTGCATTACAGCTCACCATAGACAGTGCTTTTCCCAGAACCACCAGCACTGTAAACACTCAAGAAACTTTCAGGAAAATTGAAAAAAAAACAAAAAAAGTACCCACAGTATAATTTTACTTCTATAGTCCAAAGACATTCAATGGACAAGACAGTACAATGCCACCTTATATAAGAGATCCGAAGAATTACCTAAATTACAGTGATCAAACAAGGCATACAGCTCGGAAAAGCGTAAATCTACAAGGAGTAACCGCCAGAAGAATTAGCCAAATTTACAGAGCCAGGCATTGTAGAGATTCAGATTACCCAATGATGTATTTACTCTGGCGCTGTTAGTTTCGATAGTTAATCAATAGGGTGCATGACCTCGTTGGAACGATTTACAACTCCACATCCATCAAACTTCATAATGAGTTATGTAACCACTGGATCAGGACCATCGCAGTGGAATGGTGAATTCAAGCGAGTAACGAAAAATACTATTTTTTGTAAAGGCCAATGGGTGGACCATAAACTATAACAGTGGATGTAATTGGTATATGTACCCATGTACAACTATAAGGACAACCCAAATTTGAGTCAAAGCTATTATCCCACACATCAGCAATAGGATTGGAACATCACCATTAATGTGGAAAACATACTAAAGATTGTCTGGAGATGGCATGTAGGAACATCTGTAACCTTTAGATGTCGGGAACATCTGCTCATCTGTACATGTTGTGGAAAATATATGAGGATCAGATGATGTGGGGAACATCTGAGGGTCATCTACAGATGTAGACTGGACGAGTCTCTATTTCATATGTACTATTTAATAATAATAAAATGATCTTTAATAAATATATACAATACGTTTGATAAATAAATAAATAGAATGAAAAAAAAAAAAAAAATGAAAAAATTATTTTTAAAATAGAGACTGGACGATTTGATGGGTTTCGTCGTGTAAAGATTCCATCTGGAGGCGTGGTTAGTCTGGACGATTGACATGTTTTTACCTTCGGTCGCAACATTTGTATCAATTTCATTCTAATGCCATACTGTGACGTCTCGGCTGTAACGTCATTCCCATTGTTGAGGTCATGGTAGTAACGTCATTCTCATTGTTGACGTCACATGAACGCATTGCTTCCATCGTGCGTATATGAACGAACCAATCAAATCCTTTGAGTTCGGGGCGGGGTCAGAATACGGAGTTTTCATTGGTGACAAAAAATGCACAGTATATTGTGCATTTTTTCTTGCAAAGTTAGCTCCCTTGTGACGTTCCGTCCAGTCCCTGTTTCAAGCATTTATTAATAGGCAGGCAGTCCCTGTTTCAAGCATTTATTAATAGGCAGAGTTGCTTCCTCTTGTTTCCCATTTAAAATACATTATGGAACAGGGGCTGGATCCAGTCTATGTGCGGAATCCGTTGGGATCATCTGTAGATGATGTGGGGAACATGTGGAGATCATCTGTAAATGATGTGGGGAACATCTGGGGATCATCTGTAAATGATGTGGGGAACATGTGGGGATCATCTGTAAATGATGTGGGGAACATCTGCGGATGATCTGCAGATGAAGTGGAGAACATCTGGGCATCATCTGTAGATGATGTAGAGAACATCTGGCGATCATCTGCAGATCATACAGGAAGTATCTGAGATATGCAGATGAAGGGGATAATATCTGGAGGTCATCTGCAGATGATGTAGAGAACATTTGGGGATCATCTGTAGATAATATAGGGAACATTTGAGGATCATCTGCAGATGGAGTGGAGAACATCTGGGGATCGTCTGCAGGTGATGTAGAGAACATATGGGGATCATCTGCATATAAAATATAGGAAACATCTGAGGATCATCGGCAGATGAAGTGGGGAACATCTGGGGATCATCTGCAGATGAAGTGGATTACATCTGGGGATCATCTGCAGATGATAAAGAGAACATCTGAGGATCATCAGCCGATGATGTGGGGAACATCTGGGGATCATCTGCAGATAATATAGGTAACATCTGAGGATCATCTGCAGATGGAGTATCTGGGGATCATCTGCAGATGATGCAGAGAACATATGGGGGTCATCTGCATATAATGTAGGGAACATCTGAGGATCATCTGCCGATGATGCCGAGAACATTTTGAGATCATATGCCGATCTTGGGATTATCTGCAGATAATATGGAGAACATCTGAGGATCAACTGCAGATGAAGTAGGAACATCTGGAGATCATCTGCAGATAATATAGGGAACAAAAGGGGATAATCTGCAGATAATGTAGGGAACATCTGAGGATCATCTGCAGATAATATAGGGAAAATCTGGGGATCATCTGCAGATGATGAAGAGAACATCTGAGGATCATCTGAGGATCATCCGTCGATGGTGCGGGGAACATCTGGGGATCATCTGCAGATAATATAGCGAACATCTGAGGATCATCTGCTGGTGAAGTGGAGAACATCTGGGTATCATCTGCAGATAATATAGGGAACATCTGGGGATCATCTGCAGATGAAGTGGAGCACATCTGTGGATCATCTGCAGATGATGAATATAACATCTGAGGATCATCCGTCGAAGATGTGGGGAACATCTGGGGATCATCTGCAGATAATATAGGAAACATCTGAGGATCATCTGCAGATGAAGTGGAGAACATCTGGGTATAATCTGCAGATAATATAGAGAACATCTGAGGATCATCTGCAGAACATCTGGGAGAGAACATATGGGGATCATCTGCAGATAATAAGGGAACATCTGAGGATCATCTGTCAATGATGCTGAGAACATCTTGGGATCCTATGCCGATGTGGAGAAGATCTTGGGATTGTTTGCAGATAATATAGAGAACATCTGAGGATCATCTTCAGATGAAGTGGAGAATATCTGGGATCTTCTGCAGATGATGTAGAGAACATCTGGGGATCATCTGCAGATAATATAGGGAACATCTGAGGATCTTCTGCAGATGATGTAGAGAACATCTGGGGATCATCTGCATATAATATAGGGAACATCTGAGGATCATCTGCAGATAAAGTGGAGAACATCTGAGGGTCATCTGTAGATAAAGTGGAGAACATCTGGGGATAATCTGCAGATAATATAGAGAACATCTGGGGATCATATGCAGATGAAGTGGAGAACATCTGGGGATCATCTGTAGATGATGAAGAGAAGATCTGAGGATCATCTGCCGATGATGTGGAGAACATGTGAGGATCATCTGTCGATGTCGAGAACATCTGGGGATCATCTGCAGTTTAAGGACTCGAGGCCCGGGGAATAGGCTCAAACTATCGATATTTTTTTCTTTGCATATTCCAAAAGTTGAAGAAAAAACCTATCAAGTGTTCCTGTTATTTTCCTTAAAAAATGTTTGCAAACGTGAAATTTTAGCTCTCAAGAATTCACTGTCTGTGGAAGAACTCTGCCCTGTGGGGATTAGCGCGCATTACTCACAGTCGGTGTTATCGCCTGCTGTGACTTCGCACCTTGGCTAATTACTTGTCACTGCAATACACACAATCAGTTGTTTTTCTACTACATTCATGCCAAAGCCGCCATCGTTTACAAAATATTGAACAGGAAAGTATATGGTCTATCTCAGTGTTTTCGCGCCACATGACAAAATAAAAAAATACAAACACACTGCTCAGGTGGTCAACCATTTCCGGAAAGCATGTGGTATATGCAGATATATATATTGCGAATTTGCGTAATGTTTTTCATAATATCTCACTTGACATTCTATCAACATATCTTACTTCCCAACACAATCATGGGAATAACAGCCCTCGCAATTCACTGCGGCAATCGGCACTGACGCAGAGTTTGCCGCAGTAAAACCGTCCATCCACGGCAAAAAAAATGCCGCAGACGTCTGATTTTCCGATCTGAAAAATTAACGTGGGGCCAATGTTTTTATCAGATGGGTATTGTAATTTGAACAAGTAAACATATTATAAAAAAACAAGACGCAATCGAGCGTAGGTGTTAGCCGGTCTCATGGAGGTTCCGATTCCCGTTGTTCACATCACAATGCATTGCGTCCTGTAGGCGGGGTAGCCAAATGCTGAACACGCTGCAAGCAAGAAATCTGGGTCAGTCTAACCGCGGGAAATCCATGCCTCTGGTGAAAGTGAAAGCTTTGACAGTCAGCCAAAACTGAAAGTACAGGCAGGGAGGCTGCCGCGATGGTGAAGAAAAAGACCGTGGACGGTTGGGGGCGCACGAAACCCAGTCGACGACTCGCCAATGGCGACTAAAAAATGACAACTGGCGACGGAATTGTTCAGTTACTCGCCAATGTGTCGATTAAACAATAGAGTAAATCGCCAAAGTCGCGAGTGAATTTTTGTTACATGAAGTGTTTAGTCGCCAAAGTAATTTTGTGTTTAGTTTATCAGGCAGTGAAATCTGAGCAGGCCGAAAAGTAGCTAAAAAATATATAGACCTCTAATATGAGGGCTATATATTATTTATCTAGCCGAAAATGTACAGGAAATAATGACAGAGAATATTTTGACGATATACAGACATGGGGAAATCTTAGTCTATTTACAGACCGCACGTGGTCTGATGTAATATCTGGGATACCGGACCAAATTATATTTTGACTGGGCACGTGAAACCGTGTACAGGCTGGCATGGACGAGTCTATTTTGCGTGACACAATAAGATCATGTGCTCGCCCCAGAAAAGATAATTCGCGACCCGCTGACTGTTCTCAGCCAATGGAATCATCGTAGTAAGAACTTCACGTAAACAAATTCTATGAAACAAACTTGGCGGGAATTTGCAAGGTCAAGAGTTGAAACGGGTTGTCCCATTCCAGTGCAAAGAGGTGATACGCCTAAAAGCACAACATGTGCGTTTTGACTTCAGTGTCTCTTCTAAAACAATTGTAGTCAAGTTACACCAGCTCAGTAATTTGGTATGCTGAAAGACACACGCCATGTGGTAAAAGTTTGCAGAGAAGAGGTTGGAACTTTCGTTTCATCTGACCAACTTTTCATTCTGGCCATTTCGGATTTGCGTAACCGACACACGAATGATCGTTTCGTTCACGCAAACTGTCGAGACGAGGGTACTCTGCATATGTTTTTTTTTTCTCTCTTTTTTTTCAAACTAACAATGGATTATCATGTTGTTGGAAACAAGTCTGTCATTTTATTACATGGAAACGTCGTTCTGGATTGGCGAGTGAATAAAACGCCAGCATCAATGTCTATTGACATCTCCCCGTAGCTGAAATGAAATACTCAACTACTCCCGTGCGGCAGTCAAAATGTATGGGACAAGTCCAAAAGGTCTGAAGAAATGAAATACTGGCTCCCTCGACGAAGGAGTTGTGCACAAACTAACTATTACGCCGAAGCCCTGACAGGGACAAGCAGAGGGAAACATTTATATCTTTGTCCTACCATATCATCTGTTTATTAAAGAAAATGAGACATCGGAAATATCATTCAAATTGCCCTTAAATTATTTTCTATTGATGAAGTAGGCGTCTCAAAATGGCCAGCTGACGGGCATTTTCGCCTCCAACCTCCGGCTAATGAGAACCCGGTTAGTGACTTCCGATCATAGTTTTATGATATGCAGAATTCGCAATAACAAAAACTGAACGTTTGTATTTTATTTCTGTGTCAACGCATATCGTTGGTCACGATTTAGGAGACTACTCTGCGGATTGCAATGGTAAAACGTTATTACAGACGAGTCATGATGATGATCAAATTATCATAATATCATACAAATCAAACAATTTGCTGGAATTGCTCGCAGTGCGAGACGCTCTGCCCCAGGGGCAGAAGGCCGTTTATATGGCTTCCACGTGCACAGCTGAGCTGGGGGATGGAAAACATGAGAGAAAAAAAAAAAATGCCGCAGAAAATCGTCTTTTCCACGGCATTTTTTTTGCCGAGGTAAAAATCTGAATTGCGAGGGCTGGAATAACACGTTACAAGATTAGTAGGACACGCATGCAGGCAAAAAGAAACTTTGATAAACATTATTACACGACTCCTGCTGTTCGGTCATATATACCTCCGATTCAGTATTACTTCATACTGCATTATCGCATTATACATGCGGCAAATGTAGAAAGTGAGGTATTCATTCAAAATAAATATGTTACGTATTCACCACCGTACATATAATTATAAAAAAGGCAAACATTATTCCCGCAAATTGTATACTTTCGCGATAATAGTAAAGTTTTTTAACTCCACACCGGAAATGGCCGCTGCCAGTTTTTTCCGGTTTGAGGTCTGTGGACTGACCATTTCCTGTTTTCTTCTCTTTCCTTGAGCTATAATACCTTATTCAGTCGGCAATTAAATCCATGAATGTCCAATTGCCGCAAATCACATCTCTGTAAGCCTTCTATAGAATGCTCAACATCTACTCAATCACCCGCGGTGAGGGATTTTGGAAGGCGTGAAAACTGACCAACGGGGCATATTCGGGACTGGTTTTCTACACTTTCTCAAAATATATTGTTCCAAAGTGATTAAAGAACGTTTGGTCTATAATCCCTATATGTTGTGTGAGAATATTGTGTCATTATCATGAAGTAGCGGATAATAATTACAGAATATCATCTGAAAAGTAGATTATTTTTGTTTACGGTCTATATCCGACATCTTTTTTTACACAGCTGGTACATACAAACTTGCTAATAACTTCTCTATTTTTCATCCGATCATGTCAATTTTTGGGGAGCATAATATATACATTACAGTCCGAACGACTGTGTCTCAGTTTTTCAAAATGTTGCTTTGTTTTGAAGTTATTGGAACTTGAAATAGACTTTCATTTTGTTTCAAAAAATAAACTTTACAACGCTCTCAAACTTTTTCTAAGAGTTTAAGAAAAAAACTGAGAAACACTTGTTTGGTTTGAAAGGTTTATTATCGCCATGCAAAATCTCGGACTCATTACTTGTAAAATAATAGGTGAAATTAGCGATATAAAATAAACATCATTTTTTTGAAATAACTGTTTTCTAACTGCAACAAAACCGGTGAAATAAACGTAAGAATTAAATTTTTACTTTATTTGGAACGCCCGAATCATGATCTTTCCAACCATATAAAACATATATATGTATGTGAAGTGGTTGTGATGAAATGAGACAGAATGCACGAGGGTGTCTAGTATCAAGCGCTACCCCGGGCCTCGAGTCCTTAAAGCGGAAAGGGGGGCATACAATTGAGCAATCTCTGATTGCTTCCTTCCTGTGTTCGAGTTGAATGGGTCACATATTGATTGAACGAATTGGGCCCACTATATCAGTTTTAGTAGATTGCACTTGCCTTCCAGACATGTCCCTATATTGTATCAATACGCCACTGTGTAATAACAGTTGAGGTGAAATTATGCTGTCCGTAGCTACATCTGAGCATGGAGTCTAATAGACTCCATGATCTGAGATTTAAGTTAGGAAACATTTCTTGTTGAATCAAATATTTCTTAAATGAAGATAACTTGTATTATGATTCAATTAAGGATGTCCGCTGATGGTTTTTGACTTTGGCAGCCATTTTGCCTGTTTTTCTATTGGATTATCTCCCTTCCCTAGGTTAAGAGATGGAGATTTCCTTTAAAAACCTTCTAGCCGAGAATTTTGCACACCAACATCCATCCAATTTGCTAAATTTTGATAGACATTGTGATTATCTGCAAACAGTTAGAATATAAGAAAAAGTTAAATACTATTTATATGAATTTTTCATGAATATGCTTCAAAACTAGGGCTATTTCCTATGCTTTCTGGGTTATCAAATTGAGCATGGGTCAGTCCACTTAACGTTGCCTACAGCTAAAAAATGCACACCAAGCTATATTTTTTTCTTTGTTTTTTCTCATATTACACAATTATGAATGCAACAACACACATTATTCAAAAAGTTAATTACTTTGATTTACCACCAGCAGACATCCTTAACATAATATTGTTATATTATACTAACTGCATAAAAAAAAACAGTTTTGTATCAAATAATATTACAATTTCTCATTCAAACTGCACATTTTCAAAACTTGTTTATACTGGCTGAGTTGGAACATTGCCTTTCTGCTGCTGGTTTTGACAATGAACACAGACTGAAGATTGACCAGCTTTCTGTGTAATTATTAACATACCATTACTCAGTTGTGCAATCAGTCTGGGTCAGTGTATCTGGTTTGCTTTGATTGTGAATGTTCATGTGAATCTGATGAGGCAGTAAATAAATACATGCAATTCCAGAGCTAGAGATCTGTCCCACCATTAGAAAGTGTTAAAGGAGAAGAAAACATGTGACGAATGTATACACTGAATGAAAGATCTATCTCCCCCGTATCCAAAAATGTAAGCAAATATTTTTTTGCGATTTTTTCCACTCGATTAAATCGGCATTCAACCTGGGCATCATTGTGTCTCAAGCGTGCTGCCATTTTGGCTCGGGTCGTTTAATCGTTTAAGCGTGTGACGTCACCCGGGCCTCACCGCTCTCTAGCAGGGATTGCAAAAATCTAATGACATTGCATGGAGATATATTACAAACCAAGCCTTTCTTACATTGGAATAATTACAATTTGACAGGAATAGGAACCGAACATCGTAATATGACTGAAATAGTGTTGAAAGACTAATAAACTCACTCCAATTTATTGCATCAGCCTCAATGTGCGAAAGTTCTTCTCTGATGCATTTGGAGTAATATCCTGCCAACCGACATTATGCACCCACTGTTTTGACCGACGTTATGCACCCACTGTTTTAGTACATCTGGTTTCAACATTGGGAATCGATGAAATGTCAAGGTCATTGGAAGGTTTGGATTCCCTGTTCTGTTAGAACAGCCAAACGCCACACATTGCGGCATGATGCCCGTGTATTTGCAGAATATTGGCACACTACCATTATCAAATTATAACAGTATATAAAATATAAACCTGCAGTCCTGAGAGCTTCTCATAATTTAACGTACAGGGCAGAAGTGAGTATGAGCCCGGCGGATGTCACGCAGTGATGCGCACAATATGTTTTCGGCAGTTCTGATTGGTTAAAATAGACGGAAGCCCTTGTAATGGCGACACTTCTGAATCTCTCCAGTTTTTGATGTTTCGATATGAATAGATGGGCGGTAAAAATCACAAAAATCTTGGCTTACATTTTTGGATACGGGGGAGATAGATCTTTCGTTCAGTGTATACATTAGTTACATGTTTTCTTCTCCTTTAGGACTTCTGACTTTCTACTTTTTGCCAAAACACGAGCTATTATTGGGGGATTGATGGGCTTACTGGCAGCTTTCTTTGTAATTATTAACACACCATTACTCAGTTGTGCAATCTGTCTGGGTCGGTCTATTTCAGGTTTGCTTTGATTGTGACTGTTCATGTGAATCTGATGAGGTAGTAAATAAATACATGCAGTTCCAGAGATGGAGATCTGCCCCATCAACATTATTTATACAGAGAGCGTTAAGACCTCTCAGTTTCTACTTTTTGCTAAAACATGAGCAATTATTGGGGCATTGATGGGTTTCCTAGACTGGCAAATGACATTTTTATCCTTAGCATTTGTGACCCCTATGTAAATGCTGTGATGCGATATGGGGCTGGAACTTAGCCAGGTCTGCCCCAACTGATATTCCGATATTGATCTCGTGCAAATTTAAACAGTTTGCCGACAAATGCTTCCTTCCACAGTGGCAATCAAAGCAGGTGTTATGGCTTCATGTCAGCTTGTGGTTGGCAGAAAGAAGATTTTCCTTGGCTTTTGGGCTTGTTGACAGGTTGAAAGGTCGTTTAGCCCAAGCATCATTTAGTAGATAAGCTGAGGTGCTACTGAGTAGTCTGGCCAGCACTCCGAACAGGGTGTTTGAGGGCAATTACTGCTGATATAGATCAGTTACTTGAGTACAACTGTCAACGCTGTTTATCAATCATTGGAATAGGCCCCTTTGGGCTTCCAATGATTGACCTGGAGTCTAGTAGTGTACAGCCAGCTCATGGGATTGACCTGGAGTGTCGCTGTGCACACCCCAGCTCATGGGATTGACCTGGAGTGTCGCTGTGCACACCCCAGCTCATGGGATCCACCTGGAGTGTCGCTGTCAGCACATCACAGCTCGTGGGATTGACCTGGAGTGTCGCTGTGCACAGCCCAGCTCATAGGATTCCCTGGAGTGTTATTGTGCAAACCCAGGTATGGGATTGACTGGGAGTGTTGTTGTGCACACTCCAGATAATGGGACCTGGAGCATCATGGAAAGAATTAAGGGCCTCAGCTCCTCATACAGCTTGTTGTAAGAGGCAACTAACAGGGGCACCCATGGGGTTTCCGAGTGTGAAAAGGAATTGGACCCCTCTCGTGTGGTTCCCGGTTGTGAAAAGGAATAGGATCCAATGTCGTGATATGACTGAAATATAGTTGAAAGCGACTTTAAATCACATTCACTCACTCACCCATCGTGATGTGACGGAAATATTGTTGAAGGCGACACTAAATCCTATTCACTCACTCAATCACTGACTAGAATAGATTACTGGAAACTACTACAGGTATACAGCAGTGCTGGGAGATTGATCATGCTAATAATGCATGCAGTACATGCTTGTCATAATTGCCATTTCCAAAGGCATACAGATAACTCTTGATGCCAAAACTATGGCGTATCATGTTGGGCACACCGGTTCTCACGAGATCACCGAAGTTAAAGCAACGTTGAGCTCGGTCAATACTTGGATTGGTGACCAGGTGCTGTACTGGCTGGGCTGATCACTGTCCAGGTTAATAGGAACTGTGGGCACTCTTTATGTCCTGGCACATGTAGGCACCGTTGTGATATGACTGAAAAATGTTGAAAACGATGTTAAATCCTACTCACTCACTTCTTGATGCCATGCATACTAGTTGAAGTGTCCATATGTTTTTGCCTTGGCCCTCTGTCCATTCATCTTTCCATCGGTATCCTTATAACCTTGTCCAGATTGTATCTTACTATAAATTCCACTGGACACACTGAAACTTGGCAGGTTTGTTTACCATATTATTCTGAAGATGCCTATTGATAGGCTCGGTCAATAGCTGATAGATCAAGGTCACACCACCCCAAAACTGACCATAGCTTGTGTTATGATACTCCGAACTTAGGGGTCTCCTAAAACTGAAATTGTGAAGGTTTAACTGAAAAGGTTTTAAAAAATATTTTTAAGCAATACACATACAATCTGGCTGTGACATCATTCATATCACATGTGAAATTTAAAGGATTTTTGATTCTCCTAATATTTTATATAGGATGAGTAATGATAGAAATTTTTACTTTACTTTACCCTGTCTGATAGCGACCCAAAACTACTAGTGGATATGATTGTTGAGGAATTGGAAAAATTACAAACTTGGTTCTCTTGTAACAAATTGTCACTAAATGTTTTGAAATCAAAATTTATGTTTATTAAGCCATCTAGACGCCGTGCATATATATTACTTTATTTTCTGAGGGTAACAAATACAAGTATTTACTCTGTCAGTTGTGTAAACTGTTCTTCCCAGAGGCCCTCTAACAAACAATCAAACAATGTACATTAAATATATATATGAAAACAGTTCAACCAAATTCAAAGTATACATCAAACACATAATAATATATCTAACATCATGGCATCCAGTTAACTTATGCTTTTTGCCTGAAGAATTTTTATCAGTCGATGTTTGAAGGCTCCAGCCGAGGGAGACTCTCTTAGCTTCTTGTCCAGCGAATTCCATATTTTGGCTCCTGTGTAGCTCAAGCTTCTTGTCAGCATATTTGATTTTGGCTTGGGAACAAACAGATCATTATTTTCTGTTGATCTTAGATGCCTTGATGTTACCTCCTCAACATATCTGAACAAACTGTTCAGATAAGGAGGACAAAGATTGTGGATAATTTTATACATAAGTACAGCTTTTTGATAATATATCCTGTCTAATACACTGATCCAGTTGAGTTCCTTAAAAAGTTCTGCTGATGGTGTTAAATAGTGCGCGTTGAGTATAGTTCTAGCTGTTCGTTTTTGTAATTTGTTAATTCTGTCAATTTGATAGGCATTTGAATTTCCCCATAGTGTAATACAGTAATCAATATGGGGAAGGATGTAAGCATTGTAGTAAAGAAGTTTTGCATCTTTTTTGAGTAGGTTTTTATGTTTATATAGTATTCCCAGCTTAGTCGAAATTTTGTTGCAGAGAGAGTTCACATGTGGTTGCCAGCTTAGTGATTGGTCAATCCTCAGACCGAGAATTTTGTCATCCTTCACATTTTTTAGTTCAGCATTACCTATTGTAATGTGCAATGTCTCACGAAGCTTGTAAATCTTGGATGATGTAGCCAGGAGCATAGCAGAGGACTTATCAGTATTGATATACAATTTGTTGTGGTAACACCATGTTTCTATAATCTCTAAATCCTTATTCAATATTCTTTCCAGTTCATAAACATTGGAGGAAAAAGTATATACAGTAGTATCATCAGCATACAAATCTATCGTGCTAGACAGTTCAGATAATAAGAGATCATTGACAAATATGATGAATAGCAGAGGTCCCAATATAGACCCTTGTGGAACACCTGCTTGGATAGGGAGAGGATCAGACATCTCATTATCAATGCATACAAATTGTTGTCGGTTATCCAGATATGATTTCATCCAATTGAGAGCAGAATTATCAAGCTTGTATATTTTAAGTTTGTCCAAAACAATGTCATGGTTGATGCTGTCAAACGCTTTTTTAAAGTCGAATTTTATGCAGCCAACTATATTACCTTGGTCTATTGATGTTAACCAGGATTCCACCATTTTTGTCATTGCGCTTTGGCAGGAGTGGTTTGCTCGAAAACCAGATTGATTTTTACATAGAAGATTATATTTTGATAAGTAGTTGTATAGGTGATCATGGACATGACGTTCAATTATCTTAGACAGTGTACACAGTATAGATATAGGTCGATAGTTTTCTTTTAGCTCACGGTCATCAGATTTATGCACAGAAATTACCTTTGCCAGCTTCCATTTTTGGGGAAATTCACCTGCTTCTATACTTTTGTTGATGATATAAGTTAAGGGTTCAGCTATGATGCCTGCAGCTATCTTGAGAAATCTTGGTGAAATTAAATCCGGACCTGTGCTCTTTTTTATGTTTATGGAAGTCAGGTAGTTGTAAACAGATTCTACTGTTATTTGCTGTATTTTAAATATGGTGTTTTCAGGAACCCTTTCAGATACAAATTGGTCAAGATTTTGGAGCATATCAGGCATGTTAGGAAAGGAGTTCCCTGTCGGAGCAGTCATTTTTGGAAGCTGGGATGGGATATCAGTGAAAAAGTTGTTAAGTTCATCTGCCGTAAGTTTCCTGCCAGTTAAATAGTCACTTTTATTCTGAAGTCGGAGATAATCGCTTGTAGTTTTAAGTCTGTTTGGAGTAGAGTTATTTCTCTTTGACTCAGTTTCATTCAAGACTTTCCATATGTTATTTGGGCTGCCTTTGTTTTCATTAAGAAGATTTTCAAAGTGGTTCTTCTTAGCTTTATGTAACCGACAATTTGCTCTATTGCGCCATTTCCTTGCATTGTCAAAGTCTCCACTTGAATGGAATTTATCGCGAAGCTTTCTGGCTTCAGACACTTCCTCATCATGAAGCCATTTTGGAAGGTGTGTACTCTTTACACGTTTCTCACAAAATGGAGCGTGTTCATCCAAGGTCTGCTTGAAAAGATCAGTGAATACATCTAAAGCACTGTTGGGGTCCTCCTCAAACATAACTATGGACCATGGCTTTTCACAAAGATCTGATAAAAACTGTTCTTCGTGAAAGTTTTTCATGTTTCTGAATTTGACACTTTTATGTTTGGAAATTCGTTGGATTTTGGTGTTATTTTTGTATAGTGCGCATATTTTTGCATGCAATTTCAAACCTAAAATATCTATATGTGGTACCAGGGGTTGAAATGTTTTGAAAAACTTACTTGCCACATGTGGCAGGTGAAAATTAATTTTACTTGCCCTCACTCAAATTTCACTTGTACACAAAATAAATCGATGGCGGTATTTATTCTTTCTTCTGAACTAAATGGATGCTATACAATTCAAGATGGAGGTGTCATGTGGACCCAGTGGCAGATAGATGGCTGTGTTTTTCCTAAGAAATGAAGCTGTAGGGTCACTGACAAAAGTTATAGAACCCAACAGAAATGGTGTTGGGGGGGGATCCAAAGGGGGTGGACCCTCCCCTTGGTGAAGCATATTTTCCAAAATGACCCCTCAAATGATGCAATCTGGGAGCCTTTGAGGATGGAACTGGCACCAGATGAACAATTTCGCTGATGAATGATGTCTTGTCCTACTGACATAGCTAAACCTGCATGGCAGGGTAAAGCCTAAGGGGGCATCCAAAACGTACAAAATTAGAAACGCCCAGGGAGGGGGATTTTGCCCAATTAATTTCCAAGGTATCGAATTCTGCCAAATATTATTGATCATATCATCTTGCTATATATTAATGTGAAAAACAGTTTTTTGTCCAAACTGGATATTTTGAAATTAATGACAATAAGGACATCCTTGTGTCATGCCGATGGCCCTGAAATTCTATTGAAAAGTAATTTTTTGAATTTTTGTTATCAAAAAGTGAGATCTTGGGTACCAGAAGTTGACAAAGTTCACAAACTTGTTTAAATTATTATTTTTATCCAAATATTGCTTGGTGTTGCATGATAATGCATCAAACAGCCTGAATTATAATATATGTGAAGTTTCAGCTCGCTATCATTTGTCAATTTGGAGATATTCAAACTTTCCCTATCAGATAATTAACAACATGATAACTGGTCCACTTTTTTGTGTGAACGATTTTGCTATCCAAATTTTATGGATATTGAAACACGTTACGACAACTGAATGAGAATGACACAAAGGTCACGCATATAAGAAAGACCCACGTGGTCTTGGAAAATAATTGGACCGTGAAATCAATGCCTGTACGGACGTCATGTCACCGATGAACTTTGACAGCGTTGTTGTTGTAAATTGTACGGTACAGAGTTCTCAGATGCTATCTCACAGACAGAAATATTACAGAAACTGGTAAAGATCTCTGTTATATAATTTAATGACAATCACTGATCATAAGAAGCACAGATGACTTTAATACCACCTCTCCTGCAGAAGTAAGCTTACTTCAGAATTAGTCCCTCGCCAGCCCGTCAAGCTGATTGCGGACATTTTGTTATAGGTGTGTTCTCCAGAAACGCCACTCGTGATTGGCTAAAATATCAGCATTTCTATATGTGCAATTGAGTATGTCAACCAATCAACGTGAGGCTCTCATATCCAATTCATACAAGCAGAAACAGAAAGCACATTGTCAAAGCTGCTTGTTCGTGTGCGATCAACAGTTTCAAAGCGTGATCCCATTTTGGCTGAGAATTCTATCAGTTTATCGCATATTTTCATGGAATGTTTATGAAGAAAAAGACATATACACCATTAGAATTCTGTCAGTGGCTGTTAGTTTGACATCTATTTTTTTTCTCATGAGTTTACTTGCCGCATGCGGCAGGTAGTTTTTATTTTGACTTGTCACATGGCAAAATCACTTGCCGGCGGCAGGTAGGCAGGCGATATTTCGATCCCTGTGGTACTGAACTCGAGCAAGTCTCCCATTTCATTTTTTTAGGACCATCACCACTACAAACAATTTATTATTAAAATTGCCTTCTTGTAATGGATGGAAGCAAAACAGTTGACCATGGCCATTTTCCTGTTAAAGTCGATATTTCATACAGTGCTTGGTGCACTGACAGTGAGATAGGAGAAATTCAGAACCCCAGCTGTAAAGTACAGCACAAAAAAACGATGAGACAGACAGCTGACATTTCCAAGTGCAATACTGAAGAAAAAACGTTTAAGAACATGATATGATGACTATAGGGTTATAGACAGAGGAATGTGTGTGAGAGGTTACAGACTCCATGCGTATGTAATGTCAAGGTTCTCTCTCTTTATAACTCTCTCTGTACTGGTAGTTTTGACAGATCCAAATTGATAACAGCACTGTCATGAATATGAATGAAAATGAAAATGATATATGATATGCTTATCATCATCTAAGTAGTTTCAAAGGCAATGCTTCGAGTTTTCCAACAAGATGTAATATGATGAAAAAAAAAGAAAAAATCTAGAAATTCCCAATTTTCATATGCCAATAACAGGCAATCTTTGAACATATAGGTACAATTGTACCGATGCCGTATAGAGATGGTTAAACAAACGTTATTTTACATTGTGGTTCAGTCCTGCTTGTTTCAATGTCAATATGTTATTCCTACGAAGTAGACTACCATCTGCCAATTGTCCGGTAGTGAGTGAGTGAGTGAGTCCATCCGAATCCTTTCGTCGGCAAAATAAGGAGAACCATTGACATTAGAACCTTGATTTTTTGCAAGAAGGTGCATTAGGGGACTGTTACCAGCAAGTTCTGAGCTGACCTACTTTTGATGAAAATTTCTGATGATTTTTGATGAAAATCACTGGTGATTCTGACTTGGGCTGTGCCCATCTTAGTATAGGCAGGATTTCAACTTGGGACGGGGGGATTTCCAAGAGTTCAGTGCGCGTCTTGAGTCCTAATGCCTACCCTACTTCGTAGGTCCGGTGATGTTAGTCACACTGCCATGTGTATGTAGTCTTATTTTATTTCCAAAAGAACTTTTCTTACTATAAGACTGCATCCATGATCATGAAAATGTTAGGCCAAGTAAATATTTTGCTCCTGATCTCCAGGTGCAGTCTTTGACAATGAACACTTTTTTTTATCCTTTTAAAAGCCAACTTAAATACTCACATCTTAGAGTGAATCAAGCATGTAGATGAGTGGATTGAAGAGTGTAGGTGAGAAGCAGTCATGAATTGGGAGGGAGGCGGAGCGTGAAGCTTAACTCTATCTGGCCTGGGCGATTTGGGGTGTACCACAGCCTGGGAAGGGGGGGGGGGAGAAAGTGTCCCTCCCCCCTATATATTTTCGCTAACGCAAAGGCTAGAGGGTTGAAACTTACCACACTATATCTTTGAGTCAAGCTCTACAAGAATATGTAAAAAAATCCAAGCAGGCCACCATGATGACATCACAGTGACGTCATTTTCAAAAAGAGCATTTTTGGATGATTTTTCGGTCAGAATTTTCAATTTTTTTATTTTTCCTCGAAAACAAAAACTGCATGATAAATTAGTAAATAATAATCTGATATGAAATAAAATATGGTTTACCCACTTTTCCATGCAGAAAAGCAAAAAAATTGAAGAAATCTGACAAAAGCATCACTTTTCTGGTGCCCCACATGGCTGTCATTTTTAATTCAACCATGATCCTCTGCTTGGAGACCCTAATATGATAATCTACAAAGTCACGGAGTTTCAGCTCTCAATTTTTCGACGTTCCGGAAATAGGAGCCAGGTAGGGTTAGACCCCTACTGACTCAGAGCCGCTCCACAAATAACACACAATGGCTTGGAGAGGTGGGTGGATGTACTTATCTCTTATTTTTATGCTTCCTGGAGGCCTTTAAGAAATTCATGGGTTTTTTCCTTGAATTAATAACTTGATTGATCATAACTAGACCATGAACAATCATAATTCTGAAGATCATGGACAATCATAATTCTGAAGATCATGGACAATCATACTTCTGAGGACCATGAGCAATCATACTTCTGAGAACCATGGACAATCATACTTCTGAGGACCACGGACAATCATACATGTACTATTGAGGATTGTGAACAATCACACCCTGATGACCATGTACAATACTTCTGATGACCATGGGCAATCATACTTCTGAGGATCATGGGCAATCGTACTTCTGATGACGATTCCAATTTCCAGACAATCATACTTCTGAGGAGCATGGGCAATCATACTTCTGATGACAATTCCAGACAATCATACTTCAGGGGACCATGGCCCATCATACTTCTGAGGACCGTGGACATTCATACTTCTGATAACCATGGACAATCATACTTCTGAAGACCATGAACACATCATACTTCTGAGGAAACTTGAACAATCATACTTCTGAGAACCATGCACAACCATACTACTGAGGACCATGAACAAACATACTACTGAGGACCATGGACAATCATACTACTGAGGACCATGGACAATCATACTACTGAGGACCATGGACAATCATAATACTGAGGACCATGGACAATCATACTTCTGAGGACCATGGACAATCATACTTCTGAAGGCCATGCACAACCATACTACTGATAACCATGGACAATCATACTACTGAAGACCATGGACAATCATACTTCTGAGGACCATGAACATCCATACTACTGAGGACCATGGACAATCATACTTCTGAGGACCATGGACAATCATACTTCTGAAGGCCATGCACAACCATACTACTGATAACCATGGACAATCATACTACTGAAGACCATGGACAATCATACTTCTGAGGACCATGAACATCCATACTACTGAGGACCATGGACAATCATACTTCTGAGGACCATGGACAATCATACTTCTGAAGGCCATGCACAACCATACTACTGATAACCATGGACAATCATACTACTGAAGACCATGGACAATCATACTTCTGAGGACCATGAACATCCATACTACTGAGGACCATGGACAATCATACTTCTGAGGACCATGGACAATCATACTTCTGAAGGCCATGCACAACCATACTACTGATAACCATGGACAATCATACTACTGAAGACCATGGACAATCATACTTCTGAGGACCATGAACATCCATACTACTGAGGACCATGGACAATCATACTTCTGAGGACCATGGACAATCATACTTCTGAAGGCCATGCACAACCATACTACTGATAACCATGGACAATCATACTACTGAAGACCATGGACAATCATACTTCTGAGGACCATGAACATCCATACTACTGAGGACCATGGACAATCATACTTCTGAGGACCATGGACAATCATACTTCTGAAGGCCATGCACAACCATACTACTGATAACCATGGACAATCATACTACTGAAGACCATGGACAATCATACTTCTGAGGACCATGAACATCCATACTACTGAGGACCATGGACAATCATACTTCTGAGGACCATGGACAATCATACTTCTGAAGGCCATGCACAACCATACTACTGATAACCATGGACAATCATACTACTGAAGACCATGGACAATCATACTTCTGAGGACCATGAACA
>JAVTVY010047090.1:0-22767 GCA_036873755.1 Hanleya hanleyi | reverse complement strand
GTCACAGGAACTGTTCCGAGCTTCGCCGGCACCGTCATTGTCCAACCAGGTGAACGTGAAATAATCACATCCCTAATGGCTACTGGCGAAGACTCCGTGACCTCAATAGAGGCCACAGGTGCTGCACTAGTTCCGGTTGCTAGTTCAACCCCCTTCTGGTCACTCAACTGAGAATCCTGGGCTGGTGGTGGACCTTGCCTACCAGCCCCTATTCGTTTCCCGAGTGTTTCTTTGGGCAATTGCGGCTAATTTGACCCAATTCATCGCAGACATAACAGCGAATCGATGACCGGGAGAGATTAGAGGTTTGTGGACAGTGAAAACTTGTGTCCCTCCTCTCCACATGTATAACAGCGAATAACATTGGCAGACCAGCCGCGGGGGCTGACCCCCGGGAAGAGGGTGCGGCCTTCTCTGGTACCGCACTCTGCTTCCCTCGACAGGCCTCTGCAAGCAATGCTTTTAGGGTCTTCTGCTGCTCCTCTGAAAAACCTCCCAAGCCTCCAGAGTCAGACTTGGCAGTCCAGGGACAAACAGCTTCATCAGCCTCGGTTGTCACCAATCTCACACCCTTAACGCTCATAGCACGATGATTGTGCAAGGAGGAATTAACATAGGCCAATGCCTCCTGTACAGTTTTCGGATCTTTTTCCATTGCGAAAACTACGGCTTGACGTTCACGGCAACCCCTCAAAAAATGTTCAACGGCCACAGTATCGACTACTTCCTCAGCAGCCCCTGGATAGCCTTCCCTAGCCAACTGCATGCAACGGTCAGCAAAATCCCCCAATGTATCATCAGCCCCCCGCTCCTCCACTTGCAAACGTCGTCTGACCGCATGTGCAGGCTCTTGCCTACCATAGCGCTTCTCCATAGCTTCGATTAACTTGTCAAATGAATTTCTAACCGCCTCTGGTAGGACGCGTTAGAATTCCATAGCTTTCCCATGCATGCACTCGCGAAGACGCCTAAGGGACTTCGCATTATCCCAACCACGACCGTCTATCTCCAATTCAAATTTGATTTTAAATGGGATCCAAGTATCCGCTACACCACCAAAAACCAATGTCTTTGGCAGTGGACGACTGCGACTGCGATGGCGTGACCTCCTCTCACTGGTGGGAGATCGCGAACGCCTTGACGTTTGGGAGTCCGATAAGCGACTGCACCCAACGGCCCCACTATCATCACTATCGAAAGAAGAATCCCCACCTGTTGCACCCTGTACCTGACCCCTAACATGTCGGTCTCGCAGAGGCGCTGGCAAAACTATCTCCGCCTCAGTGTGGTGCGGAGTTCGAGCAACTAACTCCCTGCGTCGCGAAACATTCGGGGTTGGAGTACCAACGCGATCACCCTCACCCCTACTAACTTGAGAGACTGGTGTATGATAACTAGAGGAGTCCGTTTGAGCCTCTCTTCCGGGGCCCAAAGGGGGAACTCCACTACCATAGATTCCCCTAGGGGGAATTGCCCGCTCAATGTTATGCATCCAAGGGGGCTGGCGATCCTCCCCAGCATTAACACGAGGCAACCCAATATATGAACCACCCGGTGTCATCTCATTCAGTTCACCAGGTTGTAATTCACTGGATGACAAATTCCGCGAAATTGGCGGTGGATTACCTCCAGTTACGTTTACGCTCCCTGGTGTCATCTCATTCAGTTCACCAGGTTGTAATTCACTGGATAACAAATTCCGCGAAATTGGCGGTGGATTACCTCCAGTTACGTTTACGCTCCCTGGTGTCTGCAACTGGCTGACCCGAGGTTGTTGACTTTCAAGATCAATAAGGTCAGACCCAACAGGGATAGATGCATCCCCATTAACAGACAATGCTGGAGTCGGCTGCCCCCCAGCGACGCCACTAGATTGCGTTACATTCGTATCCCCCACCCCCCTAACCATTGGAGTAGACGTCTGGCCGCGCATCATGGTCACCAGCATTCCAACCTGGTCCCCCACGTTGGTTACCCCCGTCCATACTACCCCTAATCTATCATCCATCCCCCTCACTCGAGTATGCATCTCGCCCACTTGAGATGTCAATCCAGTCAACTGGGTACCATGCTCAGTTAACTGAACCCCATGTGTACCTATTTCCTCCTTGATCGCCTCTACTGCTTCCTCAACCTGATTAACACGATTTCCATAGTGATCCAAATTTTGTTCCACTCTTGTATTTAGCGAGTTAAACTGCTCTCTAACATCCGTAACTAAATTGTCCATTTCAGACCTAATTTCCCGAATTTGAAGTTCAACTGCCAAATTATTTCGCTGCTCCTGAGTATCCATCAGGGCAGAGACATACTCTGGACCCTCTGTATTTACCCCTGAAATAACTGAAGCCCGTAATATGGCTACAATATGTGAAGCAGAGAAACGCGTTGCGCGCATGAAATCTCTAAAGTTAATAGGCTGGCCCCCAGACCGACATTTGACAATTGCTTCGGCCTTTACTTTACCAATACTCTCTATTGTCTGTATCTCATCAACCGTAGCGGTTGACACGTCAATTGTGTAATCCGACATATTCAAAAATGAATATGAATCACACGCGGCGTCAAAATAAAGCAGCGGCGCGTGAAAAGGAGCAGTGAATTACACTCACTGATCCAAACAACCCACTTACCACGCAACTTACCAAAACAAAATTGTAACAATAAGTACATTGTCATATGCGAGTTGTCTCCCCTTAATTAGCACTCTCAAGTGAGTGAGTCTGTAACAGGTGGTCTTTGAAATGAAACGCTGTTTTAGAAAACTCGTGTGTTGACTCTGTTGTTTCAAAGAGGCTTGAAACCTTGACATTTCATTAGTAATATCATTACATGGTGTCAGACAGTGGATGAGAATTATCGTCTTCTACGATGGATAAACTAGAACCACCGAAGGGATTGTCCTTGACGGGAAATATCGCCGAAAACTGGAAAAAGTTCAGACAGCGATTCGAGCTGTATCTGGAAGCGTCGGGCGCGTCCGCCAAAGGTGACAAATCGAAAGGAACAATCAGCAGAAAGCAGAAAGCACAGACATTATTGTGAGTAAATACCAAGATGTATTTAAGGGTCTAGGCTGTTTGCCTGGAGAACTAGAAAAGGAGAAGATAGAAATAGACGAGTCAGTTAAACCAGTAGTACACCCTAGCAGAAGAGTTCCATTTGCACTACATGACAAACTTAAAAAAGAACTGGATAGAATGGAAAAACTGGGTGTGATTTGTAAACAAGACAGTCCAACTTCCTGGGTGAGTTCGATTGTTGTCGTTCAGAAGAAAAATGGAAACTTAAGAGTTTGTCTAGATCCTCGGGATTTGAACTTGGCAATCAAACGAGAGCATTATAAGCTTCCAACACGAGAAGAAATAATGACGCAAATGGCTAATGCCAGGTACTTTAGCAAGATTGATGCATCTTCTGGCTTCTGGCAAATGAAATTAGACGAAGAATCATCAAAATTAACTTGCTTCAATACTCCTTTTGGTAGATTCAGGTACCTTAGACTTCCGTTCGGAATTTCATCAGCTCCGGAAGTTTACCATAAGTCTGTACACATGCTGTTTGAGCACATTGAAGGAACTGCTACAATGATGGATGATGTTGTGGTATGGGGCTCAACGATTGAACAGCACATTGAGAGGCTAGAGAGAGTTTTACAGGCTGCCAAGTCAGCAAATCTAAAATTGAATAGGGACAAGTGTTTTTTTGGCGTCCAGGAACTGACATTCATAGGGGATGTAGTTTCCTCAGAAGGTATGAAACCTGACCCAGTGAAAGTACAAGCCATTCAAAATTTTCAAACACCAGCATCCAAAAAAGATGTCCAAAGGCTCCTTGGGATGGTGAATTACTTGGGAAGGTATCTATCAGACTTGTCCACAAAAACCACTCCTCTGAGAGAGCTGCTTGAAAACTGTAATCAATTTGTCTGGGGCAAGGCTCAGCAAGATTCATTTAATGATCTTAAAAGTTTGTTGTCTAGTGCACCTGTCCTGAAATTCTTTGATCCTGGTCGTGAAATAAGAATATCAGCAGATGCCTCAAAATCTGGGTTAGGAGCGGTCCTTCTGCAGAAATATGATGATGGCTGGTCACCAGTGGCCTATGCATCTAGAGCATTAACCAGTGCGGAGACAAGATACGCTCAAATAGAAAAGGAAACATTGGCACTTACCTTCGCGTGTGAACGCTTTCACCAATATATATATGGACAGTCTGTGTCAGCAGAGACCGATCATAAGCCTCTGATAGCTATATTCAAGAAACCGCTGAATGCGTGTCCCATCAGAATACAAAGACTTCTGCTCAGGCTGCAAAAATATAGCCTGGATGTTACATACACCCCTGGTAAATTCATGTTTACTTCTGATGCACTTTCCAGAGCATACGAAAATACCCGCCACCAGATTGATGTCAGTGGGGAAGAGGAAATAAAAACTTATGTGGACTCCATTATGGTAGCCATGCCTGCGTCGGATCGGAAAATGGAGCAAATCAGGATCGAAACAGAACAAGATCCTCAACTACAAACATTACAAAGTGTCATTCTTGATGGATTTCCTGATGTGAAATGGAAATGCTCCAAAACGATTCTTGAATTTTGGAATGTGCGTGATGAACTCAGCTGTGTTGATGGGATTATATTAAAGGGGAATAAAATTGTAATACCAAGATCTCTGAGGAGAGAAATGTTAACCAAGATACATACGGGTCACCTTGGAATTGAAAAGTGTCGGAGAAGATCTCGACAGGTGATGTACTGGCCAGGAATGAGTCAGAGTATATCAGAAATGGTACTATCCTGCTCTACTTGTCTAAAATACAGACCGAAGCAGGCATCTGAACCGTTGAATCCCCATCCAGTGGCCAGATATCCATGGGAAAAAATTGGAGCTGACTTATGTGTTGTGAATAACAAAAACTACCTCGTCATGGGTGACTATTATTCAAATTATCCAGAAGTGTGTCGGTTGAATACTGTAACCAGTCAGTCAGTGATAAATGCGATGAAATCTGTTTTCGCTGGCCAAGGAATTCCGACACAAGTGTTTAGTGACAACGGACCGCAATTCAGTTCCGCAGAGTTCAAGGAATTTGCCAGAAAATATGACTTTCAGCATTCAACATCTAGTCCGAATTATCCACAGTCCAATGGGCTGTCAGAGAAATCAGTGAATGTTGTGAAAAATCTGTTGAAAAAATCAGCAGATGATGGCAGTGATTTTTACCTGAGTTTGTTATCATATAGAACGACCCCTATGGAGAATGGAAAATCTCCTTCTGAGATACTTAACAATGGGCGGAAGGTTAGATCAAATCTACCTATTTGCAAGGAACAATTATATGCTGCTAGTGACTTCGCAACATATGAGAAGCAGAAAATCGCACAGAAAGTGAAACAGAAATTATACTTTGACAGAAGTGTGCGAGAGTTACCTCCCTTAGCAGAAGGAGACACAGTGCGTATAAGAAATTCCAGAGATAATAATTGGGCTACAAAGGGAAGGGTAAAGAATAAGGTAGCGCCGCGCTCCTATGTTGTCCAAACTCAATCCGGTGTTGAATACCGGAGAAATAGAAAAGACATTCTGAAGTGTAACGAGAACTTTAATCTAAATAGTTTCGATGTGAACAGTGATGTAGAAAACGCAATTGGTCCTGATGCTGGTAGTTCAGTTGTGGTAACTCCACAATCCCTATCAATGCCCTCTCCAGAACTGGTATCGACTAGATCTGGAAGGATTGTGAAACGACCAGAAAGACTTATTGAAGAACTTTGAATTGAAATCAAAGACAGCTGTGAATATATTAAGTGAAGTTTTATTACATTAAATTCATGCTATTATGCATTGCATGTTGACAGAAATATATGTGATTGAACAGTGACAGTATTTGAACAGTAAATTGGTTCAACCATATGAAGTTAATACATGTACATGTATGTTGAATTTCATGAATGAACGGTGCGTATTCTGAACAGATTGGTTGAACAACCCAGTTAAACTAAAATACAAGTATTGTTATTTTATCAATGACTTGAGTATACAGAACAGAATTCTGTCAGTGCTACACACTTCTATAAGATAGTTTAACCTAAACACGAACTTGTTCCAGACCAGTGTTCTTAACAGAATGAACGTTTTGCCATAAACATGTTACTAATTCCTTCTATTTAATGTTCTCAATCTTCTTTGAAAGATCACCTCATTGTGTTATACATGTACTTTACTTTTGTGTAAAGTGGGGAAGATGTAACAATAAGTACATTGTCATATGCGAGTTGTCTCCCCTTAATTAGCACTCTCAAGTGAGTGAGTCTGTAACAGGTGGTCTTTGAAATGAAACGCTGTTTTAGAAAACTCGTGTGTTGACTCTGTTGTTTCAAAGAGGCTTGAAACCTTGACATTTCGTTAGTAATATCATTACAAAAATCTGGCCCGGTGAACTGCTGAAATACTCACCAAAGATGATCACATGTGGTGCATCTCCAACACGGCTTATATAACAAGTTAAATGCGCAAGACTAGCTAATATATCAAACAAAAGCCATCCAGCTATAACGAAAACCGTATGATGAATTTTGGCAAAGTCCAAAATGGACAAACAGAAAATTTATGATAATAAATAAAAAATTCTATGTCAAATATTCCAGAATACACCCCACCCTCATTCACAGTAAGCACTAGCCAATCCCTTATGCAATAGCTACAAGGTAATAGTTTAGTGAACTACAGTGAATTTTGATGAAGTCCAAAAACTAGGTCAAATAATATACAAAATAACTGCAATCGCTAGCAGCCCAGTTAATGCGTAATAGCTCAATAGTACGGGTGTTGAATACTAAACAATCATCAAATGGTGCCAATCAATACCAAATGAGACCTAATTATCAATGATCAGTCCATTTCCCAAAATAAATAGGATCAAGCTTCACCAAGTTGGCAGTTTGCCTATCTATTAAATGGACTTCAAATATTCCCAAAATTAACTGGTGTTGCCCAACAATACCCGATTACACCATAATCGGGTGCAGTGTTGATGCCGCACCAATTGTTTTTATTTATTATTTAATTTTTTTTTTCAAAGTAAACACAAACGTTTGTGTTTTAATAAACACCAATCACCCAATGAAAGTCGAATGGTGCCACTTGACACCACAAGACCACAATGTAATTGAGTGTATTGCCAATATGAACACTCAAAGAGAAAAAAAAACTATTCTTTTTTCCTTCTCTTTTTTTTTCAAGTAAATACCAGAATGGGTGTTTGAATAAACAATAAACACTCAATCAAAACCAGATGGTGCCACTTAAACACCACCAGATCACAATCAAATTGAGTGCAATGTTGATATGTCAACACTGAAATCTCAAAATACAATCAGAGTTATAATCAACACCAAACAATGAACCACACACACCAGATCAATATCTGATTGGATATGGCCCAAGTTTGCTACACCACACAAACCTACCAAAATATTTAAACACTTAAAATTTATTATTCAATAAATCCTGAGTATTTCAGCAACACTGAACACTCACCCTTGAGAACACCAGCAAGGTTCCCAGTGTAAATCGTTCACCACAGAATCTGAAAAATTCAGCTTCTATAGTGTAAATGTGACTCACCAAATTAGAATAAACACCAGCAATTCATGTGTTGATAGGGTAAACATCAACTGCTAGTGTGAGGCAGCCAAAATTTTACAATGTAAAATTTAGATGAATAACACTCGAGTGACTCTTTCACCCAAGTGTCCAATGAGTTTAGAAATGGTTGAAATCAGAAATAAATTCCACATGTAGATTGCGTCCAATCGATTCTCGCGAAAAACCGAGTGGACATAAACCTACAACAACAACTCAATCCGAAGTTCAATCCAATCCAATTAAACGAAAAATTTACATCCTATAATGGGTGCAGTAGGTATTTATATGGTTCAGAATGTAACCATACAACATACGAGCAGGGGACAATATCCTCTGCTCATATATTCAGAAGAACTTTCCCAAACCTAGCCTATCCCTACACCTAGCCCCCAATAACTAAACGCAAACGACAACACAATAAAAAAAAAAAAAAATTAGGAAATAACTTGGTTTTTATTGAATTATCAGGACAATGGACATGGACAAGGGAACACAAAACACTGACAAATGGGCGATATACACGAACAGTATAGACACAGACAAGACACATGGACATGGGTCATGCAGACAAAGACAATACACATGGACAATTCATACAACAAAATAATGTAAGATACTCAATGAATCAATATAGAAAAATAAATAAATCAAAAATGACCCTTACAGCCTTTAACAATTGCACCAATAAACTAAATTAATTTGCAAACCGAATATCTCCACTTTCCCTACCCCTATCTCCCTATCAATCCTATCAACCAAAATAACAAATGAAAAAAAAATAAGAATTTCACAAAATCTAGCTAAGCTATGGTGCAATGTTAAAGTAATCCAACAGGCAGGCCGTGTCCCGCACCGGTAAATCGATACCCAAGTCGAAATCACAACGTAAGGGAGACAACTCCGTCACTCCCGTAAGTTGACAAAAATTATACCCTATCGTTCACTACGCGACAAACGAAGCTCAAAATGAACAAAATTTGTTAAAGTCACCTCATTGAACTAATTATGTTCGCGAATAAACCCCACAGGGAAGAATTTGCCAACGTTAGACTAACGGAGGTCCAAAATGTTATAACACGTCGACAATTTATCAATATTTTATCGTGACGAAAATTGAACAATGAAAACCGTCCGATAATATTTTATCGACGACGGTATAATTTAATAGAATATCCAATAAACCCTTTATTCAATTTCGTGAAATCAACGGAACAGTCAACCAAAGAAGCAACCAAAGTTCCACGATACAATTCGACACGTCAATAGACGCGAGGAAAATCCCGTGAAAAAATGGCTGCCGACCGAGTCGCAAACTGCACGAAATAAAAAATGTCACGGTTATAATTATAGTCTCTCAGAGACACTAAGAGTCACAGGAGTTCTCAATATACTCCTTATTTATCACAGTATAAATAAATACCCAGCCAAAGAAAGAACCTCACCCAATTTTGTCAGGAAAATTTCAACGCACGTGCAAAATGGCCGACCAGTAAAAGGCAAAACTACGCCAGTGTCGCCAATCAGACCAAATTTGTCTACAAACGGAGCAATTTGAACTGATTATTTAAACTTCTGACTCCATTAAAGTAACTTCCTCGCTACAGTACAATACCGGCACGGAACAGGGCCTAACCTGTTGAATATAATCCCTAGGTGCTCCCGGTGCTACGTCTTACAACCTTGAGATCTGCCGCAAGAGTGCCCTTGCCAACTCGTATCTCCCGGGGACTTAGGTCTCCTCGTCCCTGATTGGCTGGTTTTCATGCAGCGCCCTCAGGGGCAATAACTCCTGGAGGTAGATAGCGTTTGGAGACCCTACTTAAGCCAGGCTAACCTACTCCTAACGGTAGCTAAGCTACATTTGGAGGCCCTGCCAAGGCTAGACTATCCTATTAAGGGTGGCCACCCTCGACTACCTATACGCTAAAGGGCAGTGTTTATACAGTAGTATGATTTTTATTTACATCTCACCACATGTAATTACAATAATAAAAATATTTTACACATAAAAACCATTACATGTGCCACTCTTATCAGTTATGAGAGATGATAGAACAATGATAAAACAGTCAATGATATAATAGCGACTTTCGTCGTCTTAAGATATCGCAGCAGCTTCTGGCAGAATGTTTAGCAATATCAGCATTTTGTAAAATGAAGTTCAACACTTCGTCATCATTCTTATTTAAGATATCATGGCGTATATATTGGGCTTCGTTAAGGAGTGGAAGTCTAATGTCTGCGTACAGTGGACAATATAATAGGACATGTTTCTCAGACTCAACCTGGTCAGTACAATTAAAACAATACCGTTGATTTACAGGAATATTTTCGTATCTCCCCGTTTCTAAGCGTAGAGGTGCTACCCCGCATCTGAACTTAGACAAAGCACTTCTACGACATTTCGGCATTGGCTGTTTGACATAGACCTCTGTCTCAAATGATCTTTTAAATAATTTGTAAGTCCTCAATTTATTTCCACCCACATTCCCATTATTACTATCCCGATTTACTCGTTCATTCCATTCATTTTGAAACCTTAAAAACTCGCTATCTCTGATATATTTCGGGTATATTATATTGTTTTCTATATTTATGTCTTCATATCCATTAATTTTAAATCTACCCCTTACTCTGAAATGCCAATTCTTACAGCTATTAGATGCTTTAGAATTTGCCCACTTAAAAACTTTAAAATTTAATCTAGAATTGTCCATATAACAAAAACGACACCAGAACCTAGAAATACCGGACCACATTTTAACATTGACTGGAGTCCATCCCATGTCACCAGCAATTGCCGCATTAGGGGCGTATTTCCCCAGACCAAGAAAATATCTCATGGCTCTGTTTTGTATAGCGTTAATACATGAAAATTCCATCGTTCCCCATACAGCAGATGCATATTCAATTATAGGCCGTACCATCATATCATACATCTCAATACTTTCTCAATACATTTACTTTATCTCTATAAATTGTTCCTTCCACATTAACTTCCATTGTAATTTTCTTGCTTCTTTCATTGCCGACACCCATCTTCCCTATCTCATTCCAAAAATTGTGTTGATCATACATTGAGCAGTTGTCAAGATTTCGATGACAGGTTTGTATATAACACCGCTTATATCTTTGGACACTTCTATCAAATGATTTTCTTTTTTCACAATATACTCTTTTTTTACACTTTTTCATATTACCCTTAGCCTTTAGCCATTCATTTTCAGCAGTGCACATATCATTCCACAACAATGAAAGTTCATCATTCCACCAAACTTTACCAATTCGCCGTTTTTTATTATTCTTGCCGGACATTATTTTCACGGTCTTGTGGGAAATTTTAGATTTCATTTCAGTTTGAACAATTTCAGTGAACATGTCATATGCTAAGTCTACGTCATTTTGGATTTCTTCGCTTTTGTCTAAGTTATCAATGATTTCACTTATCATTTTAGTTTCCTCGACGTTTGACAAAAAATCGGGGGGTACAGTAGAGAAATCAAATTTGACATATTCATTGTCTATGTGAATGTTGGATAAACAATCATTTTCCACAGGTACATAAGACAGAGTTAAAACATTCCAACACAGTAGAGAGTGGTCAGGAATCACAGCCGTTGAACTTAATCCATTATACAAGCCAGTTTCTTGATACAACTGGAGTGCTCTGTGTACTGTAAACTCTGTATACATATGCAAATCCTCGTATGGAACTAAACAATAGTCAACAACAGATCTGCCTTTACTGGAGATTGAAGTAAAGTCATTGGTCGAACTGTTCCTGCCATTTAATATGCATAAATTAGCATTTCTTAAGAATTCACAAAAGATTGGACCATAGTTATTAGTTTGCCAGTCCACGACATTTCTGAGCGTTAATTGGTCGATGCCGGGTATATAATCATGATTGTCTGCACACCGGCTGTTAAAGTCGCCACAAATAAAAAGTTGGCCACGTGACTGGTATTCGTACACTTGAAATAACAAAGTATCGAAAAAGTCATGCACATTAACTGCACGAGTCGAATTTTCAGGTGGTAAATAGCACACACATATAACAATGTTGTTTGACATGATTTTATCCTTTAAATTGATCCACAAAATACCCTCATGATCCTTATCAATCACGTCAATGTCAAAAGATTCAAGCAAAGTATCCTTGAGAAGTACACCAAGTCCGCCAGAGCCAGTTTTTGCCTTCTAAAGCCAGGGACACACTAGGCGATTTTTTATCGCTGGCCGATCTCTACGCCACCGATAAAAATCCGGCCGAAATTGATCGCCAATATTCAGCATGTTGAATATGGCCGATTGGTCGGGCGTACGTGTTCGCTACCAAAGTTCGGCGTCGCACAATCAGACACACTACACGATTCCGCAAGCGAAAATGGATCGGGCGTACAAAATCGCCTAGTGTGTCCCCGGCTTTATGCAAGTTAGTTCGATTATGGCCCACCCAAGTGTAGCTAGTTACATCAAGTCCATGACTATGAATTAGATGGGTTTCCGCAAGTCCTATTATATCAAGGTCTTTGTAATTGACACACTGTTCCCGCAAACTAAAGTTTTCAGTTGATTTATTCACACTCCAACTTTGTACATTCCAAAAGCCGCATGCTAACTAATGGTTCTGCCTATTCTTATTCCCTTGTGTATGCCCGCTGGTTCTGTCATCCCCCTGCCTACTATTTGGTGACCTTCGTGTAAACCCGCGCGAATTACGACGGCCTCGGACGTCTTCCCATTTGTCGTTATCTTGTGGTTGATCTCGAGGAAGAGGTGACACAGGACTTCTCTGCCTGTACCGTCGTGGACCAGATCTCGGCTGTTGTCGGTTATCATTTGCATATCTATGTCTCCCACCAGGGGTACTTTCACGGATGATTCGACCGCCTTTCATCTCCACACTAATCCCGTTTCTCTGCAGGACGTTGACTATTTCGTACATGTTGGAATTCTGAAACCTCTGTTCTCTAGATTGTGCTGGGTTAATAAAAATATCTTTAAAGTTTCTGCTTTCTTTGAGTTTGGTCTTATTGTCCAGGATTTCTTTTACATTCTCTACTGATCTACAAGTTAATTCCTGGGATTCGCGGCCTTCTGCTAACTTTCCTTTCGGCCTTTTCCACCGTCACATTTTTTTAATTTCATTCCGTCCTTTATAACGCCGTTGATTTTGGACATTACATTTTCGTGGTTACTTTCCTGTACACCTCTAAAAACTAAGCTCAGCAGATGTTCACTTGCCTCGTTCACATGACTCGTTTTGGTCACTTTGGTCTTTATTTCGTCTATTTCTTTACGTAGGCCTTGGCTTACTTTACTCACATTTTCACGAATACTACCTATTGAAATATCAACTTCTTTCCGAATTTTAGTTGTCTCTTCTCGGAGTGCGGCGCTAAATTGATTTGAGAGTTTTTGTTCAATGGTATCTTCCAATGCATCCATTCGTTTTTCAAAACAGTTCAGCATTTTCTTTATCTCAGCCGATAATCCAGAATACAAGGAGTTCAAGTCAGTAATGTTACTCGTATTATTGTCATGGCTCTTGTCAGACAAAGAGAGAGAATTTTGCTCACCATTCGTGTCAATAAACGACTCTCCGCTGGCATGAATCTCAGCTGTGGTAATCACTTCATTATCGACAAAGGTGTTCGGTAAATATGTCCCAGTTTGTACATCAGATGGATCTAAAACGTTCACGACACGTGGCCCGACCATAACCTCCTGCACGAAATCCATGGCAGATATTTTATCCATCTGGTTACGCCGTTTTTTCTCCGTATTTGACTCAGTTTCTTCACAAAATTGTTTCCTCTTACAACCCCTTACTTCGTTCATTGCATGTAACGACAAAATAGCAAGAATCTCTACGAATAGTTGTACGGAGAGAGAGTTCCCCATTGACCCTGTGCCATAGAAGTATGTCGGGCACCCGCCCTCCAGTACCCGAGGTAGACCACTGTCACATGCGACTTTACAATTTCAATTCAAGTTTATTACACCCCAGACCACCCATCGGTGGTATATGGGGGGAAACGTTAATAACAAACCATATATAAAGATGACAGAATCACAGGAGACGAAATATTAAAGGTAATGACAGAATTCACATAGGCGGTATTGTTTTTGAATATTATTCCAACGGCCAATTTCTATAGGTAATTTATGGTTAGCCGTTCTGAATTTAGTATATGCAATCCTGAGATTAGGCTACAAAATTGGACCATAATTTTCTAAACTTACATTTTCTTTAAATTTTGAATAATAAATGTCTTTTGAGGAATTAAAAGAGTGTTTATTGGTCCAGTACTGGTCACGTAGGTTTGTTTCTAGCTTCACTTTTATTGATTGTAAATTTTTCGGATTCTGGTCTAACCAAATATAATTCATACCGATTTCTTCAAAAACATATTTGACAAAAATTATCCACTTATGTTGGTATATATCATTTTCTACATCTGATAACATTAATCTGTAAAGAATGTATGGTAATTTTGATTTTTCATTGCCTAAAATTATTCGACCCCATACGCCCATTACGCGCTTTTTAATCAAAATACTCATGGGGTATCGCCCAAGCTCACCATAGACCATATAAAGTGGTGTACTACTTTTAACACAATATCTTTCTAAAAAAATTAAGATGAAATTTCTCAAATAAATTGGTGTTTATTACACCCCAGATATCACATCCATATAATAAAATTGGTACAATCATTTTATCAAATAAAAAAGTTGAAGATCAATTGGAATGGTAAACTTTCTGAGTGTGCAATAGAGTAAAAATAAAGCTCGTCTGGCATTATCGATAGCTGATTTCATCGAGTTCGTAAGACTTCTCGATTGTGTAAATGTAAATCTTAGATATTTATAATGGTCAATGATTTCAATGTTTTCAGTTTCCATATAAAATTTTAATTTTCCTGTTAGTCTTGTTCCTAATATAACAAATTTGGTCTTGCTTGAATTAATTTTCATCTTCCAGTTATCACGATATACCTTGAACAGATTCATACTATTCTGCAAGTCTCTTTCATTACATACAACTATAACCGTGTCATCAGCATATAGAAGAACTAAAATTTTGACATAGGAGTACAGGTCATCATTGAAATTCACTAATTTTAACACCAGAACATTTGCTTTGTAAAAGATAATCTTCAAGATCATTTAGAAACAAGGAAAACAGAATCGGCGATAAATTTTCACCTTGTCTAACTCCAATATTCCAGGGGAAATAATCAGATTTTTCACCATTGTATAATATGCATGACTTAATACTAGAATACATATTGATGCGAATTTACCATGCGACCCTATTCTAGCGACCCGCAAGGGGTGCAGCAGGGTGTCATTGATTTTACCCATATTCTTCATTACCTCAATTGGTTTAAACAATATTTTATTTCAGTAATGGATTGGTGAACAGGACAAGCCTATACTAACACCTCTCCAGATGACAAGATGACGGATGGTAAATGGAACTATCCTTTCTTTATTGCCACAGCTGTTTTAGACTAAAACAACAGTTGTGGCAATAAAGAAAGGAATAAATAAATATATAAATAAATACGCAGCTCTTGATAACTTCCGTTGGACGGTTATTTTCTCGAAAAACAGTTGCGCTGGATTGTAATTTTAAAATTCATGCATCCGTCTTCTTTCTGTAGTAATACAAAAATACTCATTACTGACAAATCATGAATGATTGGCAAACATTGACATTGACTTTTAATCAAATTTTCTAAATCTTTCAGATTCTATACAGAATTTTTGTACGCTGTTCGTACAATTTTACCTCAATTGTAAAGCTACAGTTCAGGTTCGGTCTAATAAAGCCACGCGGAAGAATATAAATCGTATGCCCGGGATTGCAAGGAAGCTAAAATGTGTGCCAAATCCAGTTACAATAACAACCCGTCTGATGAGGCTCGTATCCATTATCACAAAGTTAAACGTAAATAAAAAAAAACTGATTGCACGTAAACGGCATGAATATTATGATAATTTAATAAGCGAACTTCGTGATGCCAAAAAGTCCAATGCCCAATACTACTGGAAATTGTTAAAATACCTAGAGACCACTAAAAATTCAGTTTCCCAGTCTGTTCCTGTAGACAAGTATGCAATGACCGACCACTTTGTCTCATTATTAGGAAAATGTGACATTCAGTCATCAGGGACTATCCATGAAGACACCACAGATGATAATAGTTATATGCCCAACATACGAATAACTGCTGAAGAAATTTGAACAGCAGTTGCTAACATAAGGGTTAATAAGGGCCCAGGAGAGGACAACATTAGTAACGAACTCCTAAAGGGTGCCATACCTATTACTATTGACCATGTATCTCGGTTGTTTAAGGCTAGCTATCCAGTTAGAGGCAGTTTTTGCACCCCCGTGGCAATTTGTTTTCTGTATCAATAAATATACAAGATAACCATAATAAACTATATATTTTATGAAAGCGTACCTCGTAGGGATTCCAACTATTTGATTCGTATAACCGACACTGCTACTGTGTAAAAAATATTCCAATTTAAATAAATTCAAATAAAAACAATAGCGTTTATTTTCCAATTGAAATTTCATGAAAACTGTTGGTTTTGTTTCAACTTTGATGGTGAACCTTGATGGGAGACAACTCGAACTAGTGAGCTTTATCTTACTTTTTTTCAAAATTAGGCTTGGTTTTGTTTTTACAGCTATTTTACTAAAATAAATTGAAAACTAGAGCCTTAGGCACTGAAACGGGGCTATTTAAATGTAAAATAGGCTGTTGGAATATTTCCACTAACTCTTTGATGTTCAGTTCCATGGTGAAAAGCCATACAATTTGTAGTCTCACATATTTCTCTCAATAAAGATCTATAGTGCAAATTGTACACATACATATATTTAAAAAAATAACTTGTGACTGATGGGACAGACATTTATTATGAAACAAACCTGATGAAATGATAGATAATGTCTTCTCTGCTTGTCACCGATATTTTTAATATATTTTTACTTTTTTTCAGATTATAGAAAGCATATCCTTCAGCAGTAAATGACAAAAAATGAATATTTAGATACAATGTAAAATCCTCAGGATTAGATGGACCAGATCTATGCTGGGATGTATCCTATCATGGCAGATTATATACATGGACCTCCACCTGCCAGTTCACTCCTAGTGTGGAAGGTGATAAATTATTACAATGGTTGTATGCAGACTTGTACATGTAGCTTACTGGTATCTAAACAGAATGACTTGGACTTTGACCCTATCAATTGACCCTATCAGCTAAGTGAATCAAGCCATTGACCTGGGTCATGCAGTGTCACGCATGTGTCTTTGTTCTAAAAGCTATAGAGGGTCTGGTGGAGGGGATGTTTGTGTATTAGCCCTATTAAGTTACATACCCTGTATACAATTTCTGCAAGAATGGAAGCCTAGAAAATTAGAATTTCTTGCCAACATGGCAAACATATGATAAGTCTGCCTTAAACTATTTTCTTCTGTATATTTTAAGTTTTCTAATAAAGTTTTTTATCAACCAGCAATTTATGACATCCTTTCAGGAAAACACTCTAAGTCAACCTCTGAATAGTATCCATTTTGTATTCATGCTCTAAAGCAGGAAATCTCTGTGAAAATGACATATGAACACATATAAGAATAGCAGAAAATATTTAACTTCACTAATATAGACCAGGTGAAACAAAATCTAGCCAAAATAGTTGATCAAACTATCTGCAGTAGCTGAATAACTTGAGGACTTTTTTCTTCTGCTCTTCCTCTCAAAGCCTAAAGCAGTTAAATAAACAACCAGTCACCCTGGCAACGGTACCAAATTTTCTCAATTTTCCTGACTACAATACAGGACCATTAGTCCCTACGGGACATAGCCCCGTAAAAAAACGTACTGTTTTATGGACATTTGTTTTAAAAAGTGAATAATTTCAAAAGTAAGCCGAACTTACAAAAGGTGAGATAAATTTACTAGATCAACTTATAAGTAACAAGCGTGCCAAATTTCAAAAGCGTAGCATAGATACTTTTCGAGAAATAAACGTTTAAATCTCGGATTTCGTAAAAAAAAATGAAAGGCTAGAAATCAGGCAAAATGTGTCCAGCTATACATCCGATGAATTAATCCTAATTTTTTGCTTGAATTCTATTGTCAAATACATTTTTAACCTGTCTTATGGGACCTACTCGAATTCCTGTTTAATTTGGATAACTAGCAGACTAAGTTTATTCATCCAGGCTGTTCAAAATCCAATTTAAACTTAAGAAACTTGCTGAAACTTGTTCAGCTGAAAAATGTTCACACCTGTCCTGATCACTGAGCTAAGTGACACTGCGTTGAGTACACATTCATATGTATATATTATAATTAGAAACAAAAAATACGGATGTTTGCAGGGTTTTGATCAGAAGGGGGTAGATTAATGTAAATGAGTAGGGCTTCTAGATAATTAGCTTACCAAAATACTGGGGAAATGAGTTTTGGAAAGGGGCATTTAACAGTAACCAAGCCCAAGCAAACTGCTGTTCTATTCTTATTCCACTATTAGGGTGGTCAATTCCTGCGAGTCAGTTAACAATACAACACACGCTCAGGCAGCTATTAACGACTTACAATAGACTGTCGTGTGAAAGGTTAATCTCTTCCCAGCTGGATATAGGACCACCTATAGGGCAATCTGTTTAATTTTTCCAGTTCCTCAGAAACTAAATTTTTAATCCTAATATTGAAGCACTTCTAATTAAAATTTTGATTTCATTTTTTTCACCAAATGTAAGATGAAATAGTGAATATTTGAATGAATTTTTTTTGACCCCCTAACGGGATAGCTATCCTTAATATTATCCTAGACCAGCCTTATTTCCGAACGTTGTGGCGTAACTCTACTGGAATTATCCCAATACATAAAAAGAGTGACCGCTCTGTTCCCAACAACTATAGGGGCTTAGCCCTTGGTAATGCTCTTGGGAAGCTTTCTGTTGAAATTATTAACAAACGCCTCACTAATTACTTGGAAGATTCCAACTTGTTAAGCTGCAGTCAAGCTGACTTCAGACCACGCCAGACAATTTATTCACACGCCGAACTATCACTGAAAAATATAATTCCAATAAAAAGCCTTTATATGCATGCTTTGTAGATTTTCGTGAAGCATTTGACTCTATTGATAGGCAATCTTTGTTTAATAAGTTATTAGACACTGGCATAAATGGTAAGATATTCACTCTGATTAAGTTCTTATATAGTGATGTCTTATATAACATTAAAATTAATGATGAGATTCCCTCAAGGTTCCTCAGTTATACCAAGGAGTTGAACAGGGCTGTTCCCTCTCTCCTACACTGTTTTTGTTTATGATATTAAGTCGAGCTCCAGTGACCATTGCTGTCCTACTGACCTAAATGTCCATCCATTGTCTCATCTACTGTTTGCAGATGATCTGATTTTGTTGTCTGTCTCCAAATGGGGTGCAAAATGCTCTTGACAATCTAAACAATTATTGTACAAGTAATCATATTGTTGTCAACCTCGACAAATCCAAAGTTATTGTGTTTAAAAAAGGTCCTCAATTCAAACGACCTATAAAGTGGTGCTTGGGCGACTCTGAAATTGGTCAAGTCGATCAATACCAATATTTAGGGATAATTTTTCACGTACAGGCCATTTCAGGCAAAATATAGAGCAATTAGGTCGTAAAGGCATGCGTGCTTCATATTCATTACTTAATAAGCCAAATGTAAAAAACTATTCCCATTGATAGCGGATGTCATCTATTCCAAACCTGTCCCTAGTTAAACCTGTCCTGCTTTATGGCTCAGAGGTGTGAGGAGCAGACCTTGTATCATGTAAACACCCTGACAATTCTCCCCTTGAGAAAGTCCAACTAAAATTTAATAAACGGCTTTTACAAGTTCACAGATCCACCAGCAATTGGGGGCGAGGCGGTTAGACCTGATGTAGGCATTTATCCATTGATTCAGGATATATTCAAGAGGCCTGTTAATCTTCATGGTACAGATGAAAATTATCTTGTCAACGGGGTGAACAATTTCACCAAAAATCCGATCCTGGCTCTCACACTAATAGGCGAAGCTTTGCGACGATTTCAAGAATAAAAATTGTCTTCGAACTTGGGAAATTCAGACAGCTATTAGTTTTCAACAAAATAGATATAGCTTCTCATCAGACCAATATGTGATTTTTTACTGGATGTTCGTATATGTAATAGTCACCCGGAATGATTAACTCGGATAACCGTTTTTAAATCCGATATAGCCGTTTATTCGTCTGAGTAAAAACCCCTATCAGTGTGACAGGGGTTAACTCGATCCACAAGAAGCCGTACAAGGCAACATACACACTGAAGGGCCTGTCGGACGCACACCAGAGATACCAAATACCAGGTACGTATGTCTACAATCAGCTCGTTTCAGCAAACAGTAAGTATAACATAGATACAGTGTAACACAGCAGCGTGCCCTTCCGACGAGAGAAATGATATACTCTGCCCAATAGACCAAAACAGGGTAAAATATATACGGATAAGTTGGCGCCGACAGTCTGTCCTGAGACGGCACTCAGGTCTCATAAACAAAGGAAATATAAAAACAATGCCACGGAATACTCACATCAGCGCCGTGAACTCCTGAAAGTCTAATTACATGAAATTAACAAGTTAAGTTAAAACATTAAAACGGCGCGAAATCAACGTGAGGGTCCAAACCAATGCGCTCGCATGTCGCACCGAGGGTCTGAACCAATGCACCCACATGTAATACAATCCCGAACAATACAATAAACAATATATAAAATGTAACACGGCCACACAATTCCCCCGCGACAAGAAATGATGTCCTCATCATTTGTCTTTGAGCACAACACTGAGAATTGCCCTGGACACCTCATCCTGCATACCAGAGAACATATCTGTAGATGCCAGGGACTGTAAAACACTAACGCGATTGACCCAGTCAGGTTGCATTTGAGTGACATACTCACCTGACCTCATCCATTGTGGTTGCGTCCTTGACCTGGAAGATTTTCGGGGTAAAGGCACCGGGCGATCTCCAACACGATCTTGTGGCAGCTCCAGACTGACTGAAGCTCCTTCTTCATTACCATCCTGTTCCCTGAGGGATGAACTGGCACCGTCTTCCTCTTCAATCGAAGTGTGATCGTCATCACGTGTGTCAGTCTCATCCTCTTCCACAGTGTGGTCGTAGCCGTCACTAGACTGACACTGTGGTAAACTCCTGTCACCTATCTCGGCAGAAACAACAGGTTGATCATCGGCGGAGGTAGGTCCACCATCGTCTGTTGCTTCCTGTCCCAAAGGTTGTCTATTCACGGCAATGAAAGAATCGTCGTTGTCGTCATCGGTGTCCTCATCCCCATTTGAGGAAGATTCATCTTGAACCATAGCCCTGGTTCTTGGTCTGGTAGGCTTCTTCGAAGGTGGCTCTTCAGCTTCGACTGAAATCGAGCAGATGGTTGCGGTGTAGTGTCCGTTTGCGACCTTCGCCGTCTTCTCGTTGTACTTCATACACAAAAATCTCCTCGTTGGGCTGCCGAAGGACAACATATACATCCTTCTCCCAATGGTCGGCGATCTTGTGTTTTCCTTCGAATGCAAGGACTTTCACCAGAACCCGGTCCCCCTTTTGTACTGTTGCACCTCGTACCTTCTCATCATAGCCCTTCTTTTGTCGGTGTCGTGACTTGGTAGCAGCCTGAGATGCCAGCTCATATGATTCTTGCAGCTTCTGTCGTAGGCTGTCTACATAGCTAGAAAGAGACTGATTAGAAGGACCGTTAATATCAATACCAAAGGCAAGATCTACAGGTAACCTGGGCTCCCGCCCGAACATAAGTAAAAACGGCGATTGTCCAGTACTCTCATGTCTTGTACAATTATATGCATGCACTAATGGCGGAACGAATGCTTTCCAGTTAGACTTCTGATCTGGTTGTAGCGTGCCCAGCATACCAAGTAATGTCCTGTTGAATCTTTCCGTCATCCCACTTCCCATGGGATGATACGGTGTGGTTCGTGACTTACTAACTCCTAGCACAGAACACAGCTCCTTGATCAGTTTTCCTTCAAAATTAGCTCCTTGGTCCGAATGGATACGCTTCGGTAGACCATAGTGGACGACGAACTCGTTGAAGAAAGCGTCAGCAGTCGTCTTAGCTGTCATGTTACGGGTCGGTATAGCCTGAGCGTATCGGGTGAACTGGTCTGTCACGACGAGTATGTGTTGATATCCACCCTTCGATGACTCTAAAGTTAAGAAGTCCATACAAACGAGCTCTAGGGGTTGTGTTGTTACAATACTCACCAGCAGTGCCCTTGTATTAGTTGGAGACTTCCTCTTCAGACATCGTTCGCACTTCGTTATCCACTCCTCCACATCCTTATGCATTCCAGGCCAATATATACGATCCTTCCGTAGACTAAGGGTACGGTCTCGTCCCGGATGACCAACATCTGTATGTAATCCACGCAATGCCTGAAAAACATGTGATTTAGGAAGAACTAATTGTCTAGTAGTCAAACGTTCGATACATGGACCGATGCTCTGCTCCCGAGGGAAGATTACTGTATTCCGGCTTCCGTCCGTCCTTGACGTGCTGGACCCACAGACTCAGAACCGGATCTTGACCCTGGGCGCATCTCCAATCATCTCCATCCATGCTGTACGTCTGAGATCCAGTTGATGGCGGTTCGACACCATCCATGACATCAGGAGATAAACACAGAGTCGCTACAAACGGTTGACTTGTCATGTTACAGACGTGCTTCACAGACTCCATTCCAATCACTTTATCCAGACCATCCGAATCCAGTTCGCTCATCGTTGGAAGTCTGGAAAGTCCATCAGCGTCTGCGTTCATCTTCCCGCTCCGGTACTCTATACTGAAATCGTAACATGCCAGACTAGCCAGCCAACGGTGACCAGTCGCATCAAGGTTAGCTGTGGTATGTACATATGTTAAGGGATGTTGTCCGTCTTGACAACAAAGCTCTGGCCGTACAGATACCCATGGAACTTCTCGCAAATGGCCCATTTAAGTGCTAAGAATTCCAATT
>JAVTVY010047089.1:0-23323 GCA_036873755.1 Hanleya hanleyi | reverse complement strand
TACTTCCGTATCTGCGCAGACATGACGAGGAAGTGAATGCTAGATGTTTCTGTCTTGTTCTTTTATTATTTGGGCGTGTACACTGTCTGGAACTCTCCGGGAAAAATGTGGGTCCACAATCGAATTTCCGAGGTGTCCCTTGTTTCAAGTCGATGAGCAGGTAGTCATTGGCCTCCTGGTGGCATCTTCAAGGACTTCCCGAACAAAGGCAGTGTTTGATATTTCAATTTGTTTTGCAGTGAACATACTGAACAGCCTGGGAATGATGTAACATTGGGGATAATAAATTGTATGCACATTGCTGAACTTGTTATTCACGACAACCGCTATTCGATTGTATAATACAGAATATATATTGTATAATACAGTACATATATGATACAATACTGGATAGATATCGTATAATACAGCACAGATTTGGTATAATACAGGACAGATACTGTATAATACAGCACAGATTTGGTATAATACAGAACATATATTGTATAATACAAAACAAATATGGCACAATACAGGACAGATTTGGTATAATACAAGACAGATATTGTATAACACAGCACAGATATGGTATAATTCAGGACAGATATGGTATAATTCAGGACAGATATGGTATAAATCTGCACAGATATGGTATAATTCCGGACAGGTATGTTATAATACAGCACAGATCTGGCAATTTTTTTGAAAGCCGTGGAATACCTTCCGTGTATTCTGCTTGAATATAGTGAAGTCCTACATCAAAATGTTCCATGACCCATAAAGAATCCGACTCAACATGTTTGACATGCAAATAAAAATCCACAACAATCATTCTTAGGACTGCCAGCAGACGTCCGCCAAAATAAAAACAGTCCTATATAGTGTGTGCTACAAAAAAAAAGAATATGTTAGATATGAAAATTGTGTATGGAAGTATTATTAAATGTTTCTTTCTTTAACATTAATTGTATGTCTAGAAAATTTGTCTGAACTGAGCCTACCTGACATACATGTATGCAATTGTAACACAGTTTTACGAAAGCGTATAAGAGAAAGTTACAGATATTTGTTACATATACATGTACTAACTCGCGAATTGAGACAGTCGTAATTTTGATATACCAAGTCGCTATTAAGAGATTCTGTCGTAATTAACATGTAATTAGGATATAATTCGAGATTGCCAGATACCAAATCATAATTACGAGATACCAAGCCGTGTCGATACTAAGTCGTTTATATCAAAAGATACTATGTGTAATAATTGTATTAATAATATACTAAAATAAATCATAGCTATGCGATACTGTCAATCCATCCAACTAGGTTGAGCTGTTTACTGTGTAGGCTAGGTTTACGCGAATAATTACATGAATCAGTAATTCGGAAACCAGGAAATATCAACACAGCAACCATCTTGTTTTATGTTTTTCGATCTTATGATGACGCTTGGCGCGAAATTGTATCAGGGCTAGTTCCCAATCTGTTCGCTTGAGGGAAAAGAAATATGGCATCAGTGCATCTTTTGAAAGTGGAAAAGAAGACTCGTGTCAAAGCTTGAGTGTAATATTCAGACTTTCGAAAACCGATGCCGGAAAAAGATTCAGATGTGGTTGATGTATCACGCCTTTGATACAAATTTTCTGAAATTAACGCTAGTTTAGACAGTAACAAGGGTTGTTCATAACACAAACTGAGTGTATTAAACAGTGTCATTTGATCCCAGTGTTTCGCCCTTATCTCGAAATAACTGAGCACCTCCTTAGATCGCGAATCCAATATATCCCGTCCGCCTCCACCCCCCCCCCCATCCTGTTCGCCTCCATCTCAAAGATAAACGAGCTAATATCTGTGTCAGTAGACAATTGATCGGTCACAAAAGTCACAACTTGTACAAATAACATTTACAGATGGGCTATCACAACACGTTGAACATCTGAGTGAGTGGGCAGTAGGTTTAACGTCGTTTTCAACCTTGTTTCAGTCATATCACGATGATGCCTACATGTGCCAGAACACGAGAGTGCTCACAGTTCCTATTACCCTGGACACTGATCAGCCCATCCAGTACAGCACCCAGTCACCCAACCAAGTATTAACGGAGCTTAACGTTGCTTAACTTCGGTGATCTGACGAGAACCGGTGTGTCCAAAGCTATAAGTTATACCCTTCAAACATATTAGTCCGTGGGCTGAGTAGGCCCACCTTGCCCCCCCCCCCCCCTTCCCCCCCCCACCACTCTCCGAAACTATGATTTGTTAGTACTTTGGAATGTGACGAAGAAGAAAATATATGTTAACACGCGAGATATTGGGATGTACTGGCAGTTCAGAGAAGTTAAAAATTGCACATAACACCTTTATTTTGCGTTTATGGTAAGGGGTGGGGTTGCCAAAATGTTCTTAACTTTTTTACTTGTTGTCCAATTGATTGAAATGAGGTATCTTTTTATTCAGCATAAACGGAGGAATCAGTCGGAAACAGCAAACGTTCTAATATTTCAACATTATGACGTCAGTAGGGGACCATCTCCAAATTTCACGAAAAAAATGTCAAAATTGACTAACTACAAGCAATACTGATAACTAGTCATATTTCTGCAACATTATCTATGTAACCTGGTTTAATGTGTTGTTTTCATTTGTATTTTGTGCTTCAATGCATTGAAATATTTCCAATGTTGTAAAATAGCACTAAAATGGATAACTAGAGGTTCTGCTTTGACCCTTGAGTTGCCGCTCCGGCATGAAGCCTATGCTGGTTGTTTTTTTTGGGCAAAAACATACGTCTCCCCCAACCTCCCACCTTGCCTTGAATGGGCACATAATTTAAGGGAAAGTGCTATAAAATGAATGTAGCAATAAGTATCTTAAACAAAGCTGCGTATCTAAAAATATTAATTACAAAGAAGCGATTTTCATTGTATATACATGTACAAGTAGATGAACGGTTGGACGGACATCGGACACGGATGAATGCATGCACACATACACTAAAACCTGATCAAATGCGGGGCTATCCCAATGAAGCTTCCATCCAAGTTTGGTGAAATTCCATCCAATAGTTCTCAAGGTATCTTGCAGACAAAGCCTGTATATACATGTACAAGCAGATGGACGGACGGACGGACACCGGACGAATGCAGGCACACACACCAAAACCTAGTCAAATGAGGGGGCTATCCTAATGAAGCTTCCATCCAAGTTTGGTGAAATTCTGTTCAGTAGTTCTCCAGATATCTTGCAGACAAGCCCTGTATATACATGTACAAGTAGACGGACGGACGGACACCGGACATGGATGAATGCACGCACACACACCAAAACATAATCAAATGAGGAGGCTATCCCACTATAGCTTCTATCCAAGGGGAGTGAGATTCCGTCCAGTAGTTCTCAAGATATCTTGCAGACAAGGCCTGTACATACATGTACAAGTAGATGGATGGACAGACGGACACCGGACACGGATGAATGCACGCACATACACCAAAACCTAATCAAATGAGGGGGCTATCCCAATGAAGCTTCCATCCAAGTTTGGTGAAATTCTGTCCAGTAGTTCTCCAGATATCTTGCAGACAAGCCCTGTATATACATGTACAAGTAGATGGACGGACGGACAGACACCAGGCATGGACGAATGCACGCACACACACCAAAACATAATCAAATGAGGGGGGCTATCCCACTGAAGCTTCCATCCAAGTGTGGTGAAATTCCGTTCAGTAGTTCTCAAGATATCTTGCAGACAAGGCCTGTATATACATGTACAAGTAGAAGGACGGACGGACGGACACCGGACACGGATGAACGCATGCACACAAACCAAAACCTAGTCAAATGAGGGGGCTATCCCAATGAAGCTTTCATCCAAGTTTAGTGAAATTCCATCTAGTAGTTCTCCAGATATCTTGCAGACAAGCCCTGTATATACATGTATAAGTAGATGGACGGACGGACGGACACCGGACACGGATGAATGAACCCACATACACCAAAACCTAATCAAATGAGGGGGCTATCCCAATGAAGCTTCCATCCAAGTTTGGTGAAATTCCATCCAGTAGTTCTCCAGATATCTTGCAGACAAGCCCTGTATATACATGTACAAGTAGATGGACGGACGGACGGACACCGGACATGGATGAATGCACGCACACACACCAAAATCTAATCAAATGAGGGGGCTATCCCACTAAAGCTTCCATCCAAGTGGGGTGAAATTCCGTCCAGTAGTTCTCAAGATATCTTGCAGACAAGGCCTGTATATACATGTACAAGTAGATGGACGGACGGACGGACACCGGACACGGATGAATGCACGCACATACACCAAAACCTAACCAAATGAGGGGGCTATCCCAATGAAGCTTCCATCCAAGTTTGGTGAAATTCCATCCAGTAGTTCTCAAGATATCTTGCAGACAAGGCAAGGGGACGGACAGACATCCATCCAGACATCCAGACAGACAGACAGACAGACAGCACAAACACTAGATGTCTCCCCCCAACATAGTTGGGGGAGACATAACTAACTTAGTACTATGTTACTTATGTAATGAATAGTAGGGATGAGGTTGCTAAAATGTTCTTAACTTTTTTTTATTTTTGTCCAATTGATTGCAATGAGGTATCTTTTTATTCAGCATAAGCGGAGGAATTAGTACAAAAGAGCAAACGTTCTAATATTTCAATATTATGACGTCAGTAGGGGGCCATCTCCAAATTTCACGAAAAAAAAATGTCAAAATTGACTAACTACAGGCAGTACTGATAACTAGTCATATTTCTGCAACATTATCTGTGTAACCTTTTTTATTTGTCCAACCGATTGAAACCGATTGAAATGAGGTATCTTTTTATTAAACATGAGCCGGAGAATCAGGCCAATATAGAAAACTTCTAATATTTACTTATTGTGACGTCACTAAGGGGTCATCTCCAATTTTCATATGAAATCGTATTTTTACCAAAAGTGTTACCTAAAATGGTTCAAATGATTCTTTATTGGTTAGCCGAACACATGCAGGATACAAATGTATTTGCTAGTAAGCGCTGAAGTAACATTCAACATAAATATGCAAAGTAGAATATCAAGATTTATTTATTTGAAAAGTTCGTTCGTTTTCTTTATGGGGTGAAGTTATCTAAATGGTTATAACTTTTTTATTCCTTGTCCAATTGAGTGAAATGAGGTATTATATATGCGACATAAACTGCGATACCGGATATTAACAATGGTGCGCAGGGGTCAAAGGACACTTCCGGTCACGTAAGTGGAACCGGAAGTTGTCGTAAGACAGGCGGCGCCCCTTGTCGGAAGTAGGTCAATAAGAACCAATTTAGCCTGTCAATGGTCAAAAGAGCCAATTTAGCCTTTACATCATACGAATGGTTAAAGGTTATTTCCGGTCATTTGACAGTAATCATGGAAAACCCGGATGTAAGATGAGGACACGGATGTAAGTCCACAGTACCCGGATGGAAGACAGAGGAACGACGGAAAAAACCCAATGGGAAACCCGGATGTCGACAAGGTCCGAGATGTAAAATCCACTGCCCACACATACACACACACACACGCACGAGCGCAATACGGCTCAGTCGTACACCCGTACATCTTGGTCCTCGACTTCGGGGTAGTTGAACTGAGTGTGCTAAAAATAGATTACCAGCTAGCGTGCTATAAAAGGGAAGCGGCCTGGCCGTTTCATCAGACACTCGGAGACAGCGGGAACTCCCTCCCATCGCCTACACAGCCAATGGACTATAACTGAACTGTCATGCATTATACCATATCTTTGATGTATTATACCTTATCTGTGCTGTATTATAATCGGAGAGGTATCAATGTAAAGCACTCGTGGCTCCGATTGGGGGGCTGGGTCGTGGTAATGACGTCATTCTGCACATGTGCAGTTGTGGAGTAGCAGTAAAAGGGAAGTTGCGGAAATGTGCAAGACCACTATATCACATCGGGGTATATATTTCATCCAAGTATAGCGGATAGCGGTTGTTCTGAATAACAACAAGTTCAGTAATGTTTATACAGTTTATTATCCCCAATGTTACATCATACCCAGGTTGGGGGAGCCGCCCTGGGAATGTTTAGTATGTTCACAACAAAACAAATTGAAATATCAAACACCATGTTTTATTATTTAACGCACCGTCACATTAGGTACAAGTGTTTACTGAGCTCAAGTCAATGATAAGGATGTAGACGTAGAGAGAATATACGGCATGTTAGGCTATTCATCAGTGCATTGGTGACGCATTCAGCCGGGAGATTTGACCAGCTTAGTCACGAAGAACGTAACATTGGTGACCCTCTTCACTGTCCTCTTGGTGATGGGACGTTGGCGTTGTGCCCATTCCAGGGGATCCACGGTGTCCAGTTTCTCCAGCATCGTCTCTAGCGACGCCCGGCAAATGATGGTGAAAGGATGGTCGTACACTTGGTTGTTGGCACTGGAATAGAAATAGCGCAGTTGATCCGTCATCTTCTGACGTATAAGATTTACCCGAAAGCGACATTTATTTTGGAGGCCGTACGTTGGTCATTGAAGATGGCTTCCTGCGTATTCGGGCGAGGTCGGTCAGCCGGAAATTGTAGATATCTTGAATAGGGCGATGACGGTGGAAACAGTGCCGTGTCATGGGCCAATGGCGCTGATAGATGTCACTCACTGGATGGGCGTCCTATAAGAGATTGCTAGGAACATTTATGGGCTCGTCCGCGAAGTGTACTTTGCTCTCCACGTCATACAAAGTCCAGCCCAAGTTCTTGTCGTCGGAATTTGCCTATTGAATTAGGGCGACATCTTCATCATTATCAGCCCTCGTGAGATGGGTGGGAGTTCCCGCTCTCTCAGTGTCTGATGAAACGGTCAGGCCTTTTTCCTTTTATAGCACGCTAGCTGGTGATCTATTTTAAGCACACTCAGTTCAACTACCCCCAAGTCGAAGACCGAGATCTACTGGTGTACGACTGAGCCGCATTGCGTGTGTGCGCGTGTGTGTGTGCAGTGGATTTTACACCCCGGTCCTTGGGTTTTTTCCCGTCATTTCTCCCGTCTTCCCTCCGGGTACTGTGGTTTTACATCCGGGTCCTCATCTTACATCCGGGTTATTCCATGTTTACTGTCACGTGACTGGAAATGACCTTTAACCATTGACATGATGTAAAGGCTAAATTGACTATTTTGACCATTGCCAGGCTAAATTGGTTCTTATTGACCTACTTCCGACAAGGGGCGCCACCTGTCTTGTGACAACTTCCGGTTCAGGTCACGTGACCGGAAGTGTCCTTTGACCCCTGTGCACCATAGTTAATATCCGGTATCGCAGTTTATGTTGCATTTATAATACATCATTTCAATTATTTGGACAAGGAATATAAAAGTTATAACCATTCAGATAACTTCGCCCCATACAGAAAACGAACGAACTTTTCGAATAAATAAATCTTGATATTCTACTTTGCATATTTATGTTGAATCTTACTTCAGCGCTTACTGGCAAATATAGTTGTATCCTGCATGTGTTCAGCTAACCAAAAAAAGAATCATTTGAACCATTTTAGGTAACAATTTTGGTAAAAATACGATTTCATATGAAAATTGTAGATGACCCCTTAGTGACGTCACAATAAGTAAATATTAGAAGTTTCAATCAATTGGACAACAAATAATAAAGGTTACATAGATAATGTTGCAGAAATATGACTAGTTATCAGTACTGCTTGTAGTTAGTCAATTTTGACATTTATTCGTGAAATTTGGAGATGGCCCCCTACTGTCTGACGTCAAAATATTGAAATATTAGAGCGTTTGCTTTTTTGGACTAATTCCTCTGTTTATGCTGAATAAAAAGATACCTCATTGCAATCAATTGGGCAACAAATAAAGAAGTTAAGAACATTTTAGCAACCTCACCCCTACTATTCATTCCATAAGTAGCATAGTGCTAAGATATTTATCCATGTTAGTGTTAGTTTACAACATTGGAAATATTTCAATGTATTGAAGCACAAAATACAAATGAAAACAACATATTAAACCAGGTTACATAGATAATGTTGCAGAAATATGACTAGTTATCGGTATTGCTTGTAGTTAGTCAATTTTGACATTTTTTTTCGGGAAATTTGGAGATGGCCCCGTACTGACGTTGAATGTTGAAATATTAAAATGTTTGCTGTGTTGGACTGATTCCTCCGTTTATGCTGAACAAAAAGATACCTCATTTCAATCAATTGGACAACAAATAAAAAAGTTAGGAACATTTTAGCAACCCCACCCCCTTAACGCAAACTAAAGGCGTTAGGTGCAATTTTTAACTTCTCTGATCTTCCAGATCTCGCGTGTTAACATATATTTTCTTCTTCGGCACATTCCAAAGTACTAAAAAATCATAGTTTCGGAGAGTGTTTGGGGGGGGGGGTGCAAGGTGGGCCTACTCAGCCCACGGACTATATGATCAACAGCTGAAGCCCTTAAATGTAGGCCTAACCCCAGTGGTCTAGGCGCATTGCTGGTGATCGCTAGTCCCACAGCTCTGAACCAGCGCCGGTCGAGCCCAGCTGGCTCATGTGTGAAAGTTTGTCAGTTACTTGCCGACTTCCTTCACCAACCAAACTGACTATCATCATATCAGTGATACAACCTTGAGTGTGACATTAAGCCAATTTCAAACTCACCCCCCTCCCCGCCCCCTTCTATATTTTGCAGATCATGCAACTGGCCATTGAATCTCAGCAGTAGGAGGTATTCCCTCCAGGTTCAGTTTTTGTTCACACAGCACTATATGGACACAATGGTCATTCAGTGTGAGATTCTTCTTGCCCCTTCGTGTTTCCTTTTCCAGCAGTGATATACATTAACAATGTGTATTTGAATTGTATGCCTTCTTTCTTATAATATCAGACTTCCATTCTCGGTAGTTTTACATGGACATGTATTTTTTCATGTAGTCCGAGGTTCTCTTTCACAGCAGCGCTATAGGGACACATCGAGCACTTAGATGCCTTCTCGCCAGTGTGAATTCTTTCATGTAGCTTTTGGTGTCCTTTCTGTGTAGTGTTAAATGGACACGTGGATTTGTATAGTCTATCACCAATGTGATTTCTTTCATGTACCCATAGATTTCCTTTCTGAGCAGCGCTATATGGACACAATGTGCACTTTTATAGTTTTCCACCAGGGTGAATTCTTTCATGTCGTGTTAGGCTTGCTTTCCTGACAGTGTTATATGGACACAGTGAGCACTTGTATGGTTTCTCATCAGCGTGCATTCTTTCATGCTGCTTCAGGTTTTCTTTCCGGGCGGTGCTATATGGACACAATGAACATTTGTATGGTTTCTCACCAGTATGCGTTCTTTCATGTGCACACAGCTTTCGTTTCTCATCAGTGCTATATGAACACAATGAACACTGGTATAGTTTCTCTCCAGCGTGCATTCTTCTTTCATGCACCCTTAGGCTTCCTTTCTGAGCAGCGCTATATGGACACAATGAACAATTGTATGGTTTCTCTCCAGTGTGCGTTATTTCATGCTCCCTCAGGTTTCGTTTCTCAACAGCGCTATATGGACACAATGAACACTTGTATGGTTTCTCAACAGCGTGCGCACTTATATGTCGGTTTAGGTGTCCTTTGCTGGTAGTGCGATATGTACACCATGAACACTTGTATGATTTTTCACCAGTATGCATTCTTTGATGTATAGTCAAATTTCTTTTGAGAGCAGTGATATATGGACACGACGAGCATTTGTATGGTCGTTCACCAGTGAGAGGTGTTTTGTGGGTTCTTTTATGCTCGGTCAGATCTTCTTCACAGACAGCACAATATGAGCAGTGTGGGCATCTATTTGACTTGTCAACAATCTGTTCTGTTGTGGACGAAGTAGATGTATATGTATGTTCTCCCAACTGTAAGACACCAGACCCGTTACCGGAGCTAGTCACTCTCCGAGGACATGGAACAGATGCATACAGGATCACAGGAACAGGTCTGTCAGGAAACTTCATTTTCTTCTCATCTCGGATGAGATTCATGACCAGAAAATCTGGCTTTATGTCCTGAAAATATCAACGTACAGCAATATTGTAAGGTTAACATAATGGATTAAGAATACTGATCAGCGATACGGGTTTGATATTCTTGGAACCTCGTGTATTCCTGGCATTATTGAAAACTGTTGACCGATTCTCTCTTGCAGTAAACTAGCCTAGTTATATGTATACTATGATTTATTCTTCTAATGATAGCTATCCCGTTAGAGGGTCAAAATTGGTCATTTTTTTTATTTGTTTATATATTAAATATTCACTATTTCGTCTGAAATTTGGTGAAAAAAAAAATGAAATCCAAATTCTAATTAGAAATGCTTCAATATTAGGATTACAAATTTTGTTTCTGTCTGGAAAAAATTAAACCGATTGCTTAAAAGGTTGTCCGATATCCAGCTGGGATGAGATTAACCGTTCACATGACTGTCTATTGTAAGTCATTAATAGCTTCCTGGGTGTGTATTTTATTTTTAATTGACTCTCAGCAACTGCACCCTAATAGTTTATCGTAAGAATAGTACAGCAGTTTGCATACTACTATTTTTGTCTGTTAAATTTCCCTTTCCAAAACTCATGTCCGCAGTGTTTTGGTAAGCTACTCATTTACATTAATCTACCCTCTTGAGCAAAACCAGGCAAACATCCGTATTTTTGTTTCTAATTATAATATATACATATGAAAGTGTACTCAACGCAGTGACACTTAGCTCAGACAACCGCCGTGAAGTGATCAGCACAGGTGTGAACATTTCTCAGTTGAACAAGTTTTTTTTAGTTTGAATTGGTTTAAAACCGCCTTCATGAATAAACTTAGTGTAATAGTTATCGAAAATAAACAGGGATTCCAGTAGGCCTCATAAGACAGACTAAAAATGTATTTGACAATAGAATTCAAGCAAAAAAATAGGATTAATTCATCAGATTTAAACGTTCATTTCTTGAAAAGTATCCATGCTACGCTTTTGAAATTTGGCAAGCTTGTTACTTATAAGGTGATCTGGAATAATTTATCTCACATTTTCGGCTTAGTGTTTTAATTATTCAACTTTTAAGTGAAATTACCGTAATATAGTACTTATTCCCATATATTTTAGTAAATTAGCTGTAAAAACAAAACCAGGCAAAAATAAAACTAAAGCTGATAGGGTTTGGGATGTAATCTACGAAAGGAGGAGTGGATTTACCATAGTGAATTTGGGGTGTATGAATACAGATGGATTTCGGTTTACCAATTCAGAACAACAGGCTTCACCACCCATCCAGCTGGAGTTTAATAATGCAGCGAGTTCATGTGTCTCAGTTTATACATTCATGCATGTGCAGATATCCAGTGAGAGTAATCGAGTGAAGGCCTCGTCTGAGAGAAATAAAATGATTATTTCCATTTTCATCAATAGCTGAGAAACTTGAAATTGAGCTTTTCTCCAGTATAAGCAGATGTTTTGCGACATCTGAAGAAATTAGACAACACAGCTGTATTTTAATGAAGATCCATCAATATAAAAATATATAAAAATACTTTTCGGACGGGAACAATTATCACTTAAATTGAATGAGCATCAATGCTGTTAATAATACTAGGCAGTGGTATCCGCAGATTTTGGTCAGCTGGACTACCTGTGGATTATGGTCAATGATAAACAACACAAGGTGAATCAATCCCCCTCAACCTCCGACATAATCTGCGTACATTTTTACAGAAATCTGTTTGCCTCTTTATTCCGCAAACTAACTCATTCCTTGGGGGTTTGTTGTGCATGCTATCACCCAAAGATTCTTGTAATCCGTCAAATAAGGGCCGTAAATCACCCAAAGACGCTGAATTTTAGCCTCCTTAGAACTACTGTTACAACTTCAGCAGAACTTGGCAATCTCTGTTTTATTGCAGTCCAGCGTTCAAGGCTAGACTTGACGCTGATTGGTCAATAATTCGAACAAGAAGAACACCTTTTTGCTATGGCGGAATTACAACACGGGGCACTTATGTTGCTCTGACTGTGTCGTGTGACTGTGTTTCATAAGAAGTGAACTTCCCTTAAAATATAGATTTTCGAGTTGTTTTATTGACCAATCAGCTTCAAGGGTGGCCTAATCTACGCCCGGTTATTCCGAGACCACGTGGAATGGGGCAAAGTTTCGTGAATCAATGCCATTGACTAATAAATGCCCAGTGTTAGTGTTACGTCCAGGGCTTAAAAAAAAATCAGTGAAAAAAAATCTGCCTAATATTTTCGAATTCCATTCCAGTTTTCCATGACCTGCAACAAAATTCAACCAGACAAGAAATTCCAGTACTTTCAGACTTTTCTCTGGAAAATGTGATTTTCACGATCTGCCATTTTCCTTTTTGGAGCTACACAAGTGGGACCTTACGGCAGTTGTCGTAAAAAGCAAGCAGGCAAACGAGAACTGACCTAATCTCAGACTTGACCATAATAACATTGCATTACAGATAACTCAAAGGTCGGTAATTCTCATGTCAGTCAAGGGAGATAATACAGCAGAAAAAATGTGTGAGCTGATCAAAACAATTACTGGAGTCTGATTTTTTTGGCCTAATTACAGGATTCAACCGACCATACATTATGTATCTTGACTAACCAGACAGCAGGGGCAGGTCAGATACCATACAAAAGCAATGTACCATAAATATGCTAATTAATGTCACAAGTAAGAGACAGTCTGTTGTATTAACCATTAGATTACCCTGATAACCAAATCGTAAAACTTTTCTAAACGTTTTTACACCCTGGAAACTCACACAGTGTTATTAGACCTGCACTCCTGGTGTCGAGGGTGATGTGTAGGGTATATTTGGGAGGAGATGGGTATTAGTGCCATTTAAAGGTTCATAAAGGATTGACCTACCGGGTATGTAATATGTCTATAATAATTTCTTTATTCAATGAAATATTGTTTTCCTGGTAATAAAATATTATTGAACCATCACAGAGGACTTAAGTGCAATATATTACTTCTTTTGCCCCTTGAGATGGATGGGCCAGCCCAGTCACAAAAAATTGAGATCAATGATGGCGGCATATTTGTCAGTCAAATTTCACCGGTCAATGAAAATGTCAACAACTAAAGAAATGCCCACTTCGTTTCTGTTCGATCCAGAATTCTGAATACTTCAACGTAGACTATTTTGAATATTTCGACCCCTGACACACACTGACAGGCCGCCACGCAGAGAAGAGATGGAACTGTTAAATAGGCTAGCATTATATCTGTTCTGTTACAAGTAGTTTTCCCTGCTCCTCACCCTCTCATTTGCCATAGTGAAATGTCGAACATTTTTTTAAAAAAGACCAGCCCTATTCACTCACTCACTCTTTTCAGTAACTTCAAAATACATCAATAAATCAATCACAGAAAGTGAATTTACAACCAATAAATCAAGGTGTAATCAAATTTATTAGAACCGGAAGTTGACAAAATGGTCCAAAATCATGCAAATAATTCTTTCTTACTAATTTTACTGATTTTAGAGGGGAATCAAAGTTATTAGAACAACTGATTCAATTTTGCCCACAAAAATGGAGGTGATTGAAGTCTAATACTGGTTGAATTATTAGAGGAATTACCGTACTGGTTAGCTTCAGACAAAGTTAAGTGGACTGACCCAATTGAGAGAGGTTTTACCTTAAACTTCACCGTGATAATAATTAATAAGTGACAATAACGAACTTCAGCAGATCTGCATGGCTTAGATCATGGCTACATATACAATGTGGCTGATTGAATTTAGCTCACGAAATTCTAACCAAAATATTTAGGCGGTTAGCATTTATAAATTCAAAAACTTCAGCTTTGTATTATTGCATCATTAAATGTAGAGTAAATTCTTACCTAAATTAAAACAAATTGGTAGAAATAGAATATAAAAATGTTTGTGCTATCAATTATATTCAGGCTGCCAAGAAAGTATATATTTTTTATTCACCCAAAAATATATATAGGTATCATCAACACAAGAAAAGAATAAATGTTTTATTTGGAGCAGGACTGTCAACATCTTAAATAGGGTACCCGGTAGTTAAAATAGGTGGCATATATCATCGCGGTGCGTTAAACCCCCTCTCCTGTATAATGAACTTTTCCGCCAGGGGCTTGCTGCATATATAGACGGCTTCATTTGTTATCTGACGGGTGCATTAACCCAGAAACTCTGGCTGTGATAGGTGAATATAGGGGGCGTGGGGCGTGGCATTCCCCACGCCCAGATCGAGGGTGGGTTAAATTTTCGCGATAAAAATTTATGTCGCGACAAGCGGCTTTTCGCTGACGAAAATAACGAAACGGGAGAGAAAAAACATGCCAATTTGATACAGTTTGACCGACCTGAGCTTCTTTGTCCATGTACCATATACATGTATCACGACTGTTTTGATGCTGACAAAATGTGATCAAATGTGAGAGAAAAAACCTCCATTGATTTTAACGTTTTCGCGCCTTTCTGACATCTTGTGAGAATATGACCTTCGCTATTTTGATCTCGTGACCTTTCTGATCACGTGAATAAACACACGTCGCTATTGGTTTAAAACCAACATGATCCATTTCTTGATGACGCGAGTCAAAAGGTCAACCCCATTCTGCGCATGTCCCTGTAAACTGGAGAAAGAAACACAACGGTTTTGTTGACAAAATCCGTGTTTGATGGCAGATTCCATCTAATTAAAGGAGTCATTAGGTGGTTGTCATAGTGCTGGAGATGCCAAATCATATTATTTATTCGATAAAATGCTTTTTGTGCCTCTGTCTCAATTCCCCACCCCGTGTGCAGTTAAAGATCTCGAGCGACTGACGTCGTATTTATTTTTTTCCTTTTCGGTCTGTATAAGTGATTCGGGCTAAGGGGTCAGCAACAACAACCAAAAAAAAATAGACTCCTTAGCCGATGTTTTCGGGCTAACGGGTGCATAGGATCAAAATGGTTTGTCTGGTTTCAATTTAAGAGCTATTTCGTACGTTATATACCAAGATAAAGATAGATTAGTCACATTTATTTCTTCTTTGTTGGTAAATATAGGATTTTAGCGGTTAAAAGTGGCGAATTCAAACACACCTGACCAAGTCTCCCGAAACAGCCCGTCATGTGGCGACCAGGTCGAAACTTTTTCCCAACGATCTACTTTCACGGGCAGGCGCGCTCTCATTTGGATGTTCTTTGTTTTCAAACTACTTCTGTCAGATTGCCAATTGACTGCTCCACAAATTGATAAAAAGGAACCTGACAATCGATTCGCAACTTTTCGATTTATAAATTGTGGAAACAATAGAATTGACAAATATGATGGTAAAAACAAAATGGCAACTAAAATATCCCAAACTTCGCAAAGTTCCCATCGTTTATTGGTTGAATAGCTTATAGGTTAGCTTGTGAAGTTGGTTTTTATTGGATAAACTGAAAATAGGTCAGGCGCGAGTTCTATGAATGAACATACTGTATTGTCAACCATCTCGCTGGGGGTCTAATAACATATGCAAGTGCTTCTGTTATAAGAATTTTCTTGTACATATACAAAATAGATGTTGACGGACAAATGACATTAGTAACGCAAATGTCACTAATGTCATTTGTGTTTTGTTACGCTTAACTAAAAACTACAAACAATTCATAGGGGCACCTGTTTATTTCCATCTTATGCAATTCATTTACACATTTTAGATAATAAGGTACAGGGAACATTGTTTGTTTATGATGTTTTCCAAGTTATTGGTGTTACTAATGTCATAGTCCGTCAAGGACGGACAGAAATGGGAGTTAGTGGTACAGTTTTGCGTGGAATCCGCCATATTGCATTACATGTCATTTTTAACACTTTTCACACGTGTCTGTGTGTGTGCGTGAGCGTGGATTGGGGGTTTGCATATAAAGGCTGGGAAGAGAGATGGTGGGGGGGAAAAAAACAGATAGTAACCGACTGACCAGCCAATGCATATTTACTCGAGTTTTTGTTAAATTAAACATACGAGTTCTTACTAAAATATAGCTTTTTATTGGCTACCGACATATGTGACACTCTTTTCTGAACTCTGTTTTTCCCCTTGATGGCTCATTTATCGAACCGAAAATGTGAGTACGTTGAAATAGATGTACAAATCGGTCACTGGAGTCCAAACAAAAATTTTAATGGAGAAAGTTTAGGTTGAGAATTGGTCGCCCGGAGAAGGCGCTCTTTACAGCATGGTTTTCTGTCCGAACAAGCGATCAGAAATATCAATATCAACAATCAATATCAAGTGGGACAAAATTACTCATATAAGAACCCCTTCTTAGAAATTCAGCGTAATAAATTAGAAGTCCATACCTCTCACGGTTGCAAATTCACATTTGTTTGAATATTTGTTGAGTTTTTAGCAAAATTTGCAGAAGCCGGCCGAAACACGTGACCTAGAATTTTTTTTTACTTTTCTTGGTCGTCATGTTACATAGCATATATCTAGTATGAGTGGCTGTATTCTGGTGTATGAGAAACAATAACGATATGCGTGTATCTGTATTGAATTGGTACGCAAGGCTATGTGGAGAGAGAGCAGATAACGAAAACAAGAGTTCGGGATCAATCAGATTATATACAAATCGTGCGAAACAACCACGAGATTCAGTCGTAGGCCAATTAACTCACATATTCTGGTGCGCAATTTTACTCGACTGGGTGGTTGTGTTAAATTAGAGAACAAGTCTTTCAGTTTGCCTTCTCTGTGCAAATCCATTCATATTTAGTCTCAGAACAGTACGCATGGCACTCTTACCGTCGAATGCGATCCTTGCTGAGGTTGCTTTGAAAATAGCTATACTCTTACGCGCGATGTCAGAACAACAGGTGCGCGCACTTCCGTCGGAACACAGTTATTCCCCTTGTTGTCCCCCGCTACTTAGTGTGGGGGGGGGGGACTTAGAAACACCGATGTCCATAATTCCGTAGTTCCGTAATTCCGTAAGATTTTCTTGTCCGGACAATAACTGGAGTACGATTCAACTGATCTACTTCAAACTTGGGGTGTGCCTTGACATTGGCGAGAGGACGGTTGGGATTATTTTTCAGCAATGTGCGTAATCCAATATGGCCGCCGTCAGCCATTTTGGATTATAAGCAGTTGGATCTTAGATGTTCTTGTCCGGACAATAACTCGTCAACGATTTAGCTGATCAACTTCAAACTTGGGGTGTGTCTTGACATTGGTGAGAGGACGGTTGAGATTGTTTTTCAGCAATGTGCGTAATCTAATATGGCCGCCGTCAGCCATATTGGATTATAAGCAGCTGGATCTTAGATTTTCTTGTCCGGACAATAACTTGTGAATGATTTAACCGATCAGCTTCAAACTTGGGGTGTGCCTTGATATTGGTGAGAGGACGGTTGGGATTGTTTTTCAGCAATGTGCGTAATCTAATATGGCCGCCGTCAGCCATATTGGATTATAAGCAGTTGGATCTTGTCCGGACAATAACTCGAGAATGATTCAACCGATCTACTTCATATGTGGGGAGTGACTTGGCATTGTTGAGAGGAGGATTAGGACTGTTTTTCAAGGACATGCTTAATCCAATATGGTCACCATCAGCCATACTGGATTTCATTGGATTTTAAGCAGTTGGATCTTGTCCGGACAATAACTGGAGTACGATTCAACTGATCTACTGCAAACTTGGGGAGTGCCTTGACATCGGTGAGAGGACGGTTGGGATTGTTTTTCAGCAATGTGCATAATCCAATATGGCCGCCATCAGCCATATTGGATTATAAGCAGTTGGATCTTGTCCGGACAATAACTCGGGAATGATTCAACCGATCTACTTCATATGTGGGGAGTGCCTTGACATTGTTGAGATCCCTGTTAGGATTGTGTTTCATGAACGAGCATAAATCCAATTTGGCTGCCATCTACCAGCGATATTGGATTATGTTGCATTTTAAGCAGTTGCATCTTGTCTGGACAACAACTCTAGAATAATTCAACTGATCGACTTCAAACTTGCAGTTTGGCTTGACATTGATGAGAGGACAGTTGTCATTGCTTTTCAGTTACCTGTGTAATCCAAGATGGCCACCATCAGTCATCTTAAATTTTCAGCATTTAGATCTTATCTGGACAATAACACTAGAACGATTCAACCAATCTACTTCAAACTTGGGGGATGCATGGACATTGGTGAGAGGACAGTTGGTATTATGTTTTATGGATTTGCATAATCCAATATGGGTGCCATCCGCTGTATTAGATTATGTTAACCTCATCAGCGATATCTCCATTTTCAAATCCTACTCTTCATCAATGATATGAGATATCATTGGCCCCGGCAGCAGCAGCACCAGTTATGATGGATGTAATCCATCATAACTGGTGCTGCTAGCCGGAGACATGGACCTCTATGGTCGATTTTTTGCTTTAAAATACCAGTATCGTCGAGTCTCTGCCTACGTTGTATGATTTTAATCTAACAGCTTTCTCGTAACTTTTCAGCAATATATGCTGTACGATGTCTATGCTAGCTATACCAATTATATATAAATGTTGTATCAAAGTATCAAATTTGAAAAGCATATTTATGTATGTGCGACATGGCGGGTACGTGTGTGTTTGTGTGTGCGCGAGGAGGGGGAAGAGGGAACAGGCACACACACACACACACACACACACACACACACACACACACAGCCCTTGTTCTCTGACCAGGGAAAATTGAAGATGATACATAAGCATGATATGAGTCTATCGTAAATAGGACTCACATGATCGAATTGTTCCTGTTTGGTAGCATCAAGCATAATATTGTCTTTGGAGTCGACCACATCTGTCACACTCCATCGACTTTCTGGTTCTGTCTTGATCACCTTCAAGGACTGGAGTGGAATCTTCGGGTCAGATGGCTCCATTGTACACCACGTTAAATCACTGGGATATCTCTGAAAGTAGGCAAATACATTATGTAATATTCCATTGATGTTCCTTCGCAAAATCTTTTTTTTTGTATCACCATCCCAATATTACTTTCTTATCTGAAGACTTTCACGAGCATAAACTTTCAAGCATATTACTTTCAATCTGAAGACGATTGGCGATTTAACGTGGCCGACGTGTCAAATCGACTTAATGAAAGGATAAATAATGTCTTCTCTATATGTTACCAATATTTGTAAAATATTTTACTTTTTCAGATTATAGAAAACATATTCTTCAGCAGTAAATGACACAAATTCAGTATTGAGATACAATGTAAAATCCTTATGGTAGGAAGGACTGAAGCTATGCTGAGATGCATCCTCTCATGGCATCATATTGTACATGTACATTCTCCTGTCAGTACACCGCCCGTGTATTACAAATTCTGACAATGGTAGAATGACAATCATATTTTGGAGACCAGCTAAGCCTGGTAATTGTAGGTCATTTCTATTTAAATAGGATGACTTGGAGTTTGACCCTATCAATTGACCCTATCCAGCCAAGTGAACCAAGCCACTGATCTAGGCCAGGCATGTGTCTGCATCTAAATGGTATATATAGGGTCTGGTGGAGGTGATGTTTGTCCCTAAGGCTAAGTGATCAGTATGCCTTAAACTATTTTCTTCTTGAGTGCACAGGATAAAGCTTTGATCAGCCAGTGATTTATGACATGGTCTCAGGAAAACTCTCCACGGCAACCCCTCGTTGGTATCCATATACTGTATTCGAGCTCTAAAACAGAAATCTCTGTGAAAATGACATCTGAACATACATAAGCATGAACACTGGGATTTCCTGGATTTCAACTTCTTCTTTATTAAACACGACGTTTCGCTAAGTCTGCCCTTAGCATTCTCAAGTGTATCATACACTTGAGAATGCTAAGGGCAGACTTAGCGAAACGTCGTGTTTAATAAAGAAGAAGTTGAAATCCAGGAAATCCCAGTGTTCATACTTATACTACTTCTATACGTCAAACCGATTGACACTTCAAAATGTCATTCAAAAGTTACATACATAAGCATATCAAAAAATATTTCACGTCACTAATATAGACTTGGTGGTACAAAATCTAGCCAAAGTAAGTGACCAAACTATATGCAGTAGCTGAATAAGTTGAGGACTATTTTCTTCTGCTTTTCTTCTCAAAGCCTAACGCAGTTCAATAAACAACCAGTCACCCTTGCAACGGTACTACTCGTGCACGAGTTTTTCCTCAGTATTAGACAGGATCATTGGACCCTACAGGTCTACATCACCCATGGAATCAAATATGAACACCCAAACTAATACCGATTCTTGAGACTATCTCGAGTTTATATCATGCTTCGACGACAAATGTACAAGAACCCCACTTCAACCATACAGAAAACTGTTCAGTAATCCAACACTTATGTCCACGGTGCAGTGGTACCACATGTAACAAAATCCTAAATCAGAATATCATGCACAATGTGTTTAGTCCTACATGTACATCAAAAGAATTGCAATAAAAACCATTCAAATTTCCAATCTCCAATGTTTATGATCAATGCGTATGTGGTAATTTAACATACAGCTGTAAAGATGCAGTTATATTCTTACAGTATGTTTAACGAGATGCACATCACACATAAAACAGGTTAACTACAATTTTCAAAGCACCATCATTTTTTTCTATTCTATATATATGAACAGCTTTATCAGAAATGAATAAGGCATTTAAGTAGATCGAGGAAATTATAAAATATTTCTCTGAATTACTGCTGCTCAGGCATTTTTACCAGTTTATAAACGAACCGTTTTTATGTATGATAGCATACAAACGTGTATATATGCTACAGACTGAAGAGACGGTTATCCACCCTCTCATGAATCATGAATTTTACATTATTTCGCACGATATTTCATAAAAAAAAAATAGAAGATGAGTAGTGAGTAAAAACCAAACAAAATATTATTTGCAGTAACTCAGGAATGTAGCAGTAAGTTTATGTTTTAGTGATCATGTCAATGTTTACACGGAATTGCCAATCAGTCCATGAGTGGGATATTACCAACCCCCCCCCCCCCCCCCCCTGATAAATTGAATGGTGTACCGTTCGAACAGGGCCAAGCACGCAATAGGACAAACGAATCCTCAATGTCAAGACCAATATATTCTGTATATCCATTGAGCCGAGGTACCCTCATTGGCTGGTTACTTAGAAATGTGCAGTGGTGCACAAATGCAAAGCCAATGTGTGCACAGTTGCGGTAAAGTACTTAATTATGTGGCACAAAATGGAAGGTCCAAAAAACTTCACTCAGCAGATATAACCCGAATTTGAAAGTTCTCCAAGATTCATAGAGATATTAATGGACCTGGAATTCACTCAGAGACAACAGCATGGCCCTCTCTAGTACTTAATTGTTATCAGTGCCTTGGAGTTGGATTGTTACTGAGAAGTAAGTCTTGACTGTTAAAATTGTCGATATTAGTAGTATTATATAGTGTGACAAATCTCATGTCATTTCTTGAAAAGGATATTTTGCCTTCACACTGTATATAACGACAGCAATGTTTTGAGAGGATCAGTCAATACCATACCGGTACATGACCCTTAATTTATCACGAGTTTATTTCTTTCATATTCTTATTTGAGCCATAGGTGTGACTTTACCGAACAATTGCGACTTTAGTCGTGTTTTATATTGGCTCTTCTGGCAGCAGCTATAATTTCAGTTATAGGCTTAGCCCCAGCAGGGACCTAATGATACTGTCATTGACAGTATCATTAGGTCCCTGCTGGGGCTATTATAGGCTCATTACAGGTCAGCTATATATCGCCTGAAGATTTTTACCAAAGCGGTACCGTAATCCAGTCATAAATTTCTTTCTTTCGCTAAATAAAATGTCACTGACAATGTCGAGCTAGGGAATTTGCTCTATTCCGACACTCACCTATGCATAAATATGCTTTAGAGCATAAATTAAAAAGACCGGCGAAAATTGTATCTGCGCTTTCTTCTGGAACAATGAAACGCGCGGTAGATTTTACACTGCAGTAAAAAAAGGACCTGGAACCAATTCGGCCAGGCGGTTTTTCTAGATATAAATTTACTTGTATGCATAAAAATATAAAAATGAATAAAAACAATTTTAAACTCTAGATGTCACAGGCAGGCTTTAAAGTGAACTAGGTTACTGCCCCTGATATAAACACAGAAGACTGGTGGTTAGACGACACTCTGTTAATTTTCCTTCCTTTTTATGCGATAAATTAGATGACAAAGGGACTCCCAATATTTCGTTGGTACTAATCACAGCATACAATCGACAGTGCACCTCTAACGGTATTCGCTTGATCTTGGAGATAGAAAAGGCTCCACTCGGAATCATCTGTCTACCTGTCCGTACTTTATGGTTCCTGGATAAAGTCTCAAACTCGGCTATTATTTTTATAATAGACTGTTTTTCACGGAAAATTAGGGATGTTGGTGGTTATATCCACACAAAAACCATATTCGTATAAACCGTAGTTTCGTCATTCAAGCAAATAAAGCGTGACCGTTACTGCTCCCCACAACCTGTACACGCGCGTTTTAGGTGAAAGCTCGATGAAATTCATCTAAGAAGAGGTGAACTATTTTTCAGTTTAGCCGATTAGACTACCTGGCATATCTAAATTACAATGAAAGCTCGTGTGAAACACGGGTGAAGAGCATTTCCCCAGATAATTTTGTAACACAAAATTTGGTACTCACAGGGCTTTAGATCTCCCCAATTTGGGCACACCCCCTATCAAGGGTGGCATTTTTAGGGTGGGACAGAGGGTGGGGAACATACCCCTGGAGGATGAGCAATCAGAAATCACCCCTGGTAGAAGTGCCTCTGAGAAGAGATTTCTTCACCAGTGGGCGAAACCCAATGTGAGGCAACACCAACTTTATTTTGCGTTTCATGGGCCCACCGACATTAAAAAATCGAATAAAGATAAATTTCAAATTGCTACTTTTATATTTCCTACGAAAGTTTGAACATAAAGATTTTAACCCCCTTTTTATTCCTGATTGTATGAATTAGGCTGTTGTATTCTATCTGAAACAATGCCAGCAAATAAAAATGCCAAACAACAAAAAATAGATACCTTTCACTATAATTTTTCACTGTAAGTCAGCGAATTGTTGTTGTTGTAAAATGCTGCTAATACTACTTCGGCAATAACGACATTCAATGCAAATCGGGAACCTTCACTGGCTGTGTGATCTATCACTCTGTCGTGGTACCCATATTTCGACAGTGATGCAGTACGTCAGAGCTATGAAATGGAGGATGTTTCAACAG
>JAVTVY010047088.1:0-24817 GCA_036873755.1 Hanleya hanleyi | reverse complement strand
AATACTTTCTAATGAAATATTGTCAAATTCAAGTCAAATTTCACATATACGACTAAAACAAGTTTATCATGGTTTCCACGTAAATGCGCCCGTCACAAAAAAAACCCGCCCATTTTCGCACAAAATTCATCTCTCATTTTTTTGTAGACCAGATATTAGCATGATGTTTGTTCTATTCGCTTCCTATAATCTACAGGAACACGCCAATTACAGAGAAGATGTGTTTTAAGCGAAAATTATTTTTCCCACATTTTATAAAATTCGGGAAATTGTCAATGAAGAAAAGTTGTATTTTACTAAAAAGTATACTTTTTTAAAACATCTGTAGAAAAGATATGCTTTTGACATAAACTGTATACATTGGACAAAACACGAGTTCAGAGTCTTAATTTTATAATTAGAAGTGATAAATCCATCCTAGGTATACTTTTTGGGGGGAAATGTGTAATTAATAAAGCTCTTTTACGGAGAATATTTAAAATGCGCACTCGTGATTCCGTCACGATTTTTTGTGATTCCGTCACGGACTAGATGTAACTCCTGTGATGACTCAGTCACTCTTTTCTCACGAGGAACAAAATGTTATCATCCTTGGGCGCTGTATGTTAATAGATGTCATAAAAGAAAAATCAGATCGAAACAGAGCAGAAAAAAATTAGACAAGCGACACTAGTCAAAACATTTCCAAAGATTATATAACGAGAAATCTGCAATATTTCGGAGGATATTATATTTTATAATTATTTGAAACTTGACAGCAGTAACTAGGCATTAAGACATAGAAAGTCGGCTTTAAGAGAGTACAATTTCAGTAAAGAGCGCTTCAAACTTTTAAAGTACCTTCAAAACCGTGATTTCGTCACACTGGAATTCATGTTATTTTAGAATATGTGTGCTTAATGCACTTTTCGAAAATTATCATTACAACGCACTCTACCAATTCCCGACAACTATCTCTACAGGGTGTGCATTGGAAATGTTGTACAAAGAACTACAAAGCATATGAACAGGCCTTGAACCAGAGATATGCTATGCGGATTTGTCTGATGCCAAATTGCACACACGCGCCAAAGATGAGTTTGGCCTTGCAATTGAGAGCTTGGTGAATTGCGCAAGCCACCTACCACTCAACAAGTTATAACTGGTCATCTTCACACACAAGTGTACAAATTTCATTATTAATACTCTCAACTGACGTTTTAGGCAACTGATTTTATAACAGAGTAATGACAAATTTAGTTTCCCACAACAGAGAAAGAATAATTGAACCCTCAACGAGAATCGAACCCACGATCACCTCAATCCATGAAGTTGCTCTTACTCCCGTGAAAAATCAAAATGAAGGCAGTCGGTGTTGCAATATGCGCAATTGGCATGACAATTTGATACTGACTTTTTTATGGTGGTTCCTATCTCAACACTCTTATAATGAAAGTGCTGTATTTAGCATTATAAATGTCCACGAGGAGTGACACAATCATATAACGTGTTATATTTGTAACACTCTCAGAAAGTGTTGGGAGAAGCGTTATATCTTAGAAACAACGAAAAGTTGATAATAAATTTTATATGAATTTATATTTAATCGAACTGTTTGACGTTGAAAATTGCATTTTCAGACTATAAAACCATCTTCAAACTCAGAAACCATCCTGTGAGCTATGCTGATATTTAAAAAACTGTTTCCTCTTCATGTGATCTTTTTATCAACAAATGAAAAGTGTGGGTCTTCGATCTACTGTTTTTTATGTAAAAAGCTTTGAGTGTCCCTATCTCCATAGTTTTCTGAGATTTGCGACGTCATTAACTCCCCTGATAACATCTCTCATTGGAAAGGCGAGACAGGACATTGAAAGCGTCATTACAGGGAAATCAACCATTATGTAATGTATCTTTTTGTCAAAAGCATCAGCGCGTTGATAGCACATTGTTCTCTGCCCCCCCCCCCCCTTCAAGGTAATCAGGTTGGTAAGATCCCTCTGTTTAAAATCAAGGTAAAAAAGGTCGTTTTTGCTCAATAGCTTTTGATTCCTTGTTAACCAATGTTCCAAAACTCCAGGCGCATCAATCTATATATTGCTCCATGTCCTATAATTAATTTGTCACTTGAAGAACTAGTCAATGTTGTTTCAATAGTGTGACAAATGTTTGGCCTATTATTCTGCAAATTAGACAGGTGACAATTTCGGTGTTTGCTACCATTTGATGGGGATATATGCCTGTTTGCGCTTCAAGTGGATTTTACTGAATTCATTATAAAAACTCATTTATTGAGCAAAAAGGACCCCTTTTACTTCCATTTTAGAAAGCGGGATCGCCCTAACCTGGTATATGATTTTGTCCTTATTGATATTTCCTTGTAGACCCATTGGCTTTAGCTTACTCTCAGAGTAGGCCTTCCGCAACACTAGCGCTGATAGAGATCGTTGTCAACTTCAGCACATGAAAACACGCATATCACAAACTCATGGTAGAGATCGTTGTAAAATGAATATTGATTTTGATTAAAATTCTTTTCTCAAGCAAACAGGACGACTTTGAGGCTTAATTATTTTAGTTCCTTGGGCAATAAGCTATAATTAAAGCGACAAACACAGCCGATGTGCAGTCAGATATGCCCGAAGTCGATATTCCTAATCGGCATAGCAATCCCGTGTCCCAAATTATAAATAATAAAAAGACATCAAGCTTTAGCTTGCAAGTGCTATAAATCTAGATACTCTTGTGGGTACGCTAATCTATGGAGTTTACAGAACTTGTCGGTGCTTGATCGATTATTTAACCTTGAACGGGCATGCGATTCTCGGACATCTAACAATTTATCGCTCCACGAACCGGTAGATAGTTTCATTTCGGGTAGAGGTCGTTTTCACTGGTAGAAATCTGTTTGGATAAAGACAGGACGTAAAACAAGAACGATTTAAAATTCCCGCGGAGGGAATGATTGGTTTTGAATACCGGAAACGTCGAGATAACATTTCCGGTACATGACAAACGTCAAAATGAGAACAGATTAAATTCCCGCGAGAGGACAGGATTGGCTAGTACAACCCGGAAACGTCTAAAGCTCACTTAGATTGCGTTGTGTTTGAAGTTACGCGTTAGAGATCATGTGGACTTGAAGTCACGCGTCATCAAGTTGAACGTAAATTACGTTGTGTCTAAAGTTACACGTTAAAGGTGGATTTCTTATTTCACGCGTAAAATAAACTACTTTGAATATTGGCGGTAAGAATACCGAATTATCATTGGTTGGTCATCAAGTTTACGTTGTAAAATTTAGCACGTCGTTAATTGTGTGACGCGTAAATTGTTGGCGATTTATGGCGTGAACGGCCCATGTATCGTAAGGTTGTGACGACCTACAGGAACATTACGGGAAGTTGAAGCTACACGTCGGACAGTTGAACGTAAATTGCGTTGTGTCTAAAGTTACACGTTAAAAATGGGTGTCCTTACCTAACGCGTAAGATGAACTAGTTTGAATACTGGCGGTAGAAATACAGAATCATGATTGGTTGGTTATCAAGTTTACGTTGTAAAATTTAGCGCGTCGTTCTTGTGTTTAACGCGTAAGCTTTTGACGAATTATGGCGCGAACGGCCCTTCATACACACGGCGCCTATCACCGGCTCATTCGGAAGAAGAACCCACCAGGCGGAAATATTCTAAATGAGTTTTTTGAGTATCAGATTTGAGCTCAAAATAGGGCAACTGGGGAAAATGCTTGGTATTACAACTTCTAATTCATCATACCCACCATACCCGAACACTATGAGTTACACAATTTGTCAATGACCCAATACGGAAATATGTGTAGTCGGTAAATTTCCGAAGCTTCGAAGCCCTATCTACCTGAAATGTATCTGTTCTTTATACCACTAGCCCAAAAGTGTTGACCTACTTTTGAATAATAGCCAAAACGATATAATTCGACTTCTGTGAAAGAAAGCTACGGTTCAGTACTCACATTATGGGAAAGAAAACAAATGAAAGAATTTCCAGTGTCATACATTTGCTGCATTGAGAACAAACACAATCTCGCATATATATTTCTCAGAAATATATCAAGAGGTATGAATGATAAATAACCATGTCTGTTATAGGCAGTGGTTATTTTTCATTCATACGTTATGTTAATCGATAGTTTCTATACCGTTGAACATGGTAGAATACCTTCCAATATTCATAATCATTTAGGGACGATGTAAAATTAACCCAGAAATTAAAATAATTATGAGCTGTTTTGCCGTTTATTATTAAACGACAGATATGTTCACGTTTGACAATGGAGACATATTGTTTCGTTTTACAGTTGATTGTGAAGGAATAGTTCTCAAGTTTTTCGAGTTTGCTCACACAGTAAATGTGTAAATATACCCTCCTATACCGTATATGACGATCGCTGAGATGAAATATGACCTAAAACAATCTGCCTTTTGCACATTATTGATATTATTTTACAAAGTTTGACGTAAACTGTACGTCGTCATAGAAAATAAGCCAGGGTGTCTTAAGAACGGAGCTGCGCAAGCGCATTGCAAAGTCGTCCTTTGCACCAGGTGAACTGGGTATTTTATATAGTGTGATAGAACCGTATTGATACTGCTAGATGGACTACAACCCCGGGGGAATATCAAATCTGTGGATTGAAACAACAGCAAGCACAAGAAGCAGCCCAGGTAATCATATCATGATTTATTTCATCATAACACCCTAGATTTTCATTGCAAGACGTCATGATTGGAAGTAATTCCGGGTTGCGAAAGGCAGCTATACCACTATCGAGTATAAAAGGGTATGGCCGGAGTGCTGCCAACAAATGAACCTGGTTATCGTCTCTCGTAGAATTTTTATTGTGGTCGGTCGTTCACACGGACACATGAAAACTGGACAAGGGAAATTGGTCGTGTGAACCAGACTTAATTTATGGTGTATTGGTCAAATATTCTAGAAAAACAAAGAAATAAAAGACTATATCGGTATGTAGTATAATACACTGGGTATCAAGCCCGTAGGCTGGTTTAGAAATGGTGTGATGGTTGTTGTTGAAGGGGGGGGGGGGCGTGCTCGATTACCGTCAAGTCGGAACTCGCAATATGCAAAGGACGAAGATCTGAAGCTCATGCTCCCTTCCACTCCCCGGGATTTTTCTTTGAAAATTAGACGTGAAATGGCGCTGTCTGATCCATACTGACAGCATATTTCTGACTATGGCGGATACGAACTGTATATTTTAGAGCGACGTTAAAATGTAAGATTTTGAAGTGGAAAGTATAGTTTCCAGCTATTGGATCCCGCCAAGAATTTTTTAAATCTGATTCATTCTAAGATCTGATGATGCAGTGTTCTGCATGGTGCATGTTGACGGAATGTTCCGGACTTCGTATACCCTTTTGTTGAGTGATGTACATAGGCCTACCTCAAGCGAAACTCTTTTTCTTCCACCCATAGATACCTCATTTACTTCCTTCTATATAATCGAATCCGAAACCTTTCGAGTGTACGGTTCCTGTCTTTTTCAAAATATAGATGTACATGTAAAACGGCATGGTCAGGCCTCATTTCATCATTTTAGGAACTTTATTAAATGCACACGTCCCTCCGGAAATTTTCGGATGCAAAACGCTACCTTCTGTGGCATTCTGATAGTATATTTCGACATTTAATATCAAATGCTCTATCACAATATGCTCCATCGGTCCTAATCTGAGTAAACGTCGATGTATATGTAAAAGTTAAAAGTTCCGTGAGTATGATCGCGGATTACTGAGATCCTCGGTCCATGCAGCCCGCATGACGTAGACGGGTCTATGGAGAATATGCCTATACACTATAATATTTATTATACTGTTTAGGGTATTGCCATGTAAGTAGTATAGAAAGCGCAACAAAGGTCGCATTTTGCCGGGGGGTGACTCTTGCATCCGACAGGTGGCGTTGTAGTGGCGGTTATGGATTGCATCAGCATTGGCTGAGTGCCAAGTTTTGACCACTATAGGTCTGGCAACCTTTGACGTTGTATTCCTCCGCGGTGATGCGGTCATGTCTGGCGGTGATGCGGTCTCGGGAAAAAAGGTTCCGCGGAGAAAAAGTAGTCCCCAGAATTCAAATACGCTGCATGGTCCAATTGGGTCGTATGAGGTATCAATGTGAAGCATTTGTGAAGGCGCATCTGATGGGTTGGGTGTGGGGTTGAAATAGCGTCATTCTGCGCATGCGTGGTAGACAAAGGGTATGGAAATAGACGTTTTGGGATCTAGGGGAGCCCCTAATGGGCCGATGGAGTTGTATGAGGTACCAATGTGAAGCCTATGTGAGGGGGCATCTGACTGGACTAGTGTCCCGGTCGTTGTCAACAATCTGCGCATGCGCAGACAGGGAATTGTGGGAAAAGTGTATGGAAATGGACGTTTTGCGGTCGAGGTGGGCCACTGGTGGTCCGATGGGGTCGAGTGAGGTATCAATGTGAAACATATGTGAGGGGGCATCCGCTGGGCTGGGTGTGGGTTGAAATATCGGCATTCTGCGCATGCGCAGTAGACAAAGGGTGTGGAAATACACGTTTTGGGATCTAGGGAAGCTCCTAATGGGCCGATGGAGTCGAGTGAGGTATCAATGTGAAGCGTATGTGAGGGGGCATCTGCCTGGACTAGTGTGTCGTCCGCGTTCAAAATTCTGCGCATGGGCAGACAGGGAATTGTGGGAAAAGTGCATTGGAATGAACGTTTTAGGATCTACGGGAGCCCCTAATGGGCCGATGGAGTCGTATGAGGTATCAATGTGAAGCGTATGTGAGGGTACATCCGTCTGGACTAGTCTCTCGGCCGTTGTCAACATTCTGCGCATGCGCAAACAGGGAATTGTGGGAAAAGGGCATTGGAATGGACATTTTGGGGTCTATTCGGGCCCCTAGTCGTCCGATGGGGTCGAGTGAGATATCGTTGTGAAGGATACGTGAGGGGGCATCCACCAGGACGAGTATGACGTGGAACTGACGTCATTCTGCGCATGCGCAGTAGACAAAGTGTATGGAAATAGACGTTTTGGGGTATAGGTGGACCACTGATGGTTCAATGGAGTTGAATGAGGTATCAATGTAAAGCGGTCGTGAGGGAGCATCCGCCTGGACTACTGTTTCGTCCGTGTTCGACATTCTGCGCATGCGCAGACGGGGAATTGTGGGAAAAGTGTACGGAAATAGACGTTTTAGGATGTAGGTGAGCCACTAATGAGCCGATGGAGTCGAGTGACGTATCGTTGAGAAGGATACGTGAGGGAGCATCTGCCTAGACTAGAGTTTCGTCCGTTTTCAACATTCTGCGCATGCGCAGACAGGGAATTGTGGGAAAAGGGTTAGAAATAGACGTTTTGGGGTCTAGGTGGGCCACTAATGGTCTGATTGACTCGAGTGAGGTATCAATTTGTGAGGTAGGGTGGATGGGTGTTAGTTCCGCCTGGGTGGATGGGTGTTAGGAATATCGTCATTCCGCGCATGCGCAGACACACCGTAGTATGGAAATAGACATTTTGAGGCCGATATGGGCCACTATGGGTCCGAATGGGTCGTGGGAGGTGTCAAAGTGAAGATTTTGTGGGGTAGAGTCAGAATTGGGTGCTTTTTAATTGCAAGTCGCGTCAATCTGCGCATGCGCAGTTGGTTGTAGTAAGTAACGTGGTCATTTTGGGTGTGCGTGGGGGTGTGTTTGGGGTAGAGATGCGCCATCCTTGGTCCAAATGGGTCGTCGGAGGTGTCAAAGTGAAGCTCTCGGGGTGTACACTCCGATTTGAGGGATGTTCACGTCATCTGTGACGTAATCGGTGACGTCATCAGTACGAGTAGTAGCGAAAGTGGGCATTTTGGGGAAGTGAAGGAAGGTGTTTAGGGTAGAGGGGGACCAGCCTTGGTCCTAATATGTCGTTTGGGGTGTCATCTTGTAGTTCTCTGCATGTAGACGCAACTACACACTTGGTGGTCACATCGTGCATGAATACTACATATGACTTGATACTGTGAACTATAACTGTAAAGTCAGGATGGCCGAGTCGTCTAAGGCGCCAGTCCTAAGTGCTGGTCTGCGCAACGCAGGGCGTGGGTTCGAATCCTACTCCGGACACATGAGCTTTTTGTATATACACCTGGTGAATTAGCCCAAAAGTTCTCATTTTTCTGGACACTAATACATCAAAATGCAGTGACGCCCGTCAATGACCGTCGTTCCGCCCTAGCATAACACCTTGACGCCATGATATAGACCGGAGAGAGCACAACAACAACAACAAAGATGGCAGAAGAGAGAACAGCAACAACAACAAGTTTTTTCATAGTTTATTCTCCTCAATGTTACATCATACCCACGCTGGGGGACCCGCGTTGGGTATGTTCACAATACAAGTAGCCTTTTGCCCAATCAGAGATCGCCATTTGGCACTGCATCTGTCATACTCGTTCTTGCCCGTTAGATGTATTTTCAGCTGCTCTTGTCCAATCAGAAGTCGCCATTTCAGAAAATTCTATCTTCGGCCATGTTCGCTCTGAACTGTTGTTTCAATCGGGCAGGCCAGGATTCCGTTGAGGCAACATATCCTCAGATACTTGTTTGCGCATTCTGAGTATCTATCACTGCATGGGTGAATACATTCAGCCGATGAGTTGGTCGGTCAGCTTGGTCACGAAAAAGGTAACATTGGTGACCTTCTCCACTAGCCACTTGGTATTGGGACGTTGTTGTTGGTCCAACATCGTCTCTAGCGACGCCCTATCCGTGATGGTAAACGGTTGGTCAAATACCCGGATGTTACTGCTCGGGAAAAAGTATCGGACTTGGTCTGTCTCCTTATGCTGCAGCACATAACCAAACGCTAGATTTAATTTGAAGGACGTAGCTTGGTCATTGAAAATGGCTTCCACGTAGCTGCGTAAACGGGCGAGGTCGGTCAGTCGGAAATTGTAGATATCTTGAATAGGGCGATGACGGTGGAAACAGTGCCGTATCATGGGCCAGTGGAGCCGATAGATGTCACTCACTGAATGGTCTTCGTGTAACAGATCGCTAGGAACATCCACCGCATCTTCCTGAAAATGTTCGTTGTTGTCAGGCGTATGACTCGAAACAGTAATGCTAGGGACCGGCTGGATACCCAGGCTCTTCTGAACTGTGGGTATAGGCGGGCTCTCCGTGATCGCATCACCAGTGGCATTCGTCTCCCCGGGCTTATCTTCACTAGGTCTGACCCTCCTGGGTGCCTCTTTAGTGGGAAGTTATCGCTCATACCGTGGTGACGGACCATGAATCAAACGCTGATGACGTCTCAACTGACTGGGCCGTTTGAAGAGTTGACCACATTCATTACATTGTTACATCGCGCCCTCGTGGAGTGAACGTTCATGGCTCAGTAAAGCATCTTCCCGATTAAATGACCGTGCGCAAGTTATACAAGTATACCGTGCGCCGTTGTGGGGGAGTAAATGACTTAATGCAGGTCGAACAAGAGAACATGTCGGCTGCGTATCAGAAAATGCTGAACATTCCCACCTACCGCCACTTTTATAAGCCCGCAGCCCAAAAGAACTCTCCTACGTTGTTCTTCCCACCAATCAGCGCATCGCTGTCCTGTACACTCGGGTGCGCACTTCTCACATGTCTACGTACACACCGTTACATGTAAAAACTTGTAACAAAATGTATTATACCATATCTGTGCTGTATTATATTATATCTGTCCAGTATTATACCGAATCTGTGCTGTATTATACCATATCTGTCTTGTATTATACCATATCTGTCCTGTATTAGACAATATCTTCCCTGTGTTTAATGTACATGTACTCTGCGCATGTCCATGTATTCTGTGCATAGCCATGCACATGTACTATGTGAATGTGCATGCACTACTTGCCTGTACATGTAATCTGTTCATGTGCATGTACTCTGTCAATACACATGTTTCTTGTCCATGTAAATGTACTCTGTGCATGTCATTCTACTCTGTTCAAATCCATGTATATACTCTCTCCATATCGCTATATAGCTGAATTATTGCGGAATGCGACGTTAAACCTTAATTCTCTCTCTCTCTCTCTCTCTCTCTCTCTCTCGCTCTTTATCAATGAACATGTACTCCGTACAACGTCGCATGATGTAGACCGATGAGAGAATAACAACAACTAGGATGACAGGTCAATCATTTTATTATCCCCTCCAGTACATTATACTCAAGCTGGGGGAGCCGCGTTGGATGTGTTTACAATACAATTACCCTCTTGTCTAATCAGAGGCCGCCATTTGCATCTGTCATATTCGTTCTTGTCCGTTAGATGTATTCTCGGCTGTCCAATCAGAAATCGCCGTTTCAGAAAGTTCCATCTTTGCTCGGTGTGACCTAATATGATTCTTACTCATTCATTCATCCGTCTGTACATATGTTACAAGTCTCTCTTTCGAGATAATCGCGGCCATATTTTCCATACAAGGAAAAAACGGCCTTTGGTGGCAAGCTCTCACTTCGCCCAGTAGAAAATCTCCTCTCTCCTCGTGCAAAGATCACAACGATTAGCATGTAGAAATATAGAGTATGTACGGCATGTTATGGTATTCATCAGTGGGCGGATGACGCGTTCAACCGATGGGGCGGCCGGTCAGCTTGGTCACGAAAAACGTAACATTGGTGACCCTCTCCACTATACACTTGGTGTTGGGGCGTTGTTGTTGGGCCCATTCCAAGACATCCAATTGGTCCACTTGGTCCAGCATCGTCTCTAGCGACGCCCTATCCGTGATGGTAAACGGTTGGTCAAATACCCGGATGTTACTGCTCGGGTAAAAGTATCGGACTTGGTCTGTCTCCTTATGCTGCAGCACATAACCAAACGCTAGATTTAATTTGAAGGACGTAGCTTGGTCATTGAAGATGGCTTCCACGTAGCTGCGTAAACGGGCGAGGTCGGTCAGTCGGAAATTGTAGATATCTTGAATAGGGCGATGACGGTGGAAACAGTGCCGTATCATGGGCCAGTGGCGCCGATAGATGTCACTCACTGGATGGTCTTCGTGTAACAGATCGTTAGGAACATCCACCGCATCTTCCTGAAACTGTTCGTTGTTGTCAGGCGTATGACTCGAAACAGTAATGCTAGGGACCGGCTGGATATCGAGGCTCTTCTGAACTGTGGGTATAGGCGGGCTCTCCGTGATCGCATCACCAGTGGCATTCGTCTCCCCGGGCTCATCTTCACTAGGTCTGACCCTCCTGGGTGCCGCTTTAGTGGGAAGTTGTCGCTCATACCGTGATGAGGGACCATGAATCAAACGCTGATGACGTCTCAACTGACTGGGTCGTTTAAAGAGTTGACCACATTCATTACATTGTTCCATCGCGCCCTCGTGGAGTGAACGTTCATGGCGCAGTAAAGCATCTTCCCGATTAAATGACCATGCGCAAGTTATACAAGTACACCGTGCGCCGTTGTGGATGGAGGACTCGTGCCGTCGCAAATCTTCTGGGCGAGTAAATGGCTTCAGGCAGGTCGAACAAGAGAACATGTCGGCTGCGTATCAGAAAATGCTGAACATTCCCACCTACCGCCACTTTTATAAACTTGCAGCCCACAAGAACTCTCCTACGTTGTTCTCCCAACCAATCAGCGCATCGCTGTCATGTACACTCGGGTGCGCACTTGTCACATGTCTACGTACACACCGTAACATGTAAAAACTTGTAACAACATGTATTATACCATATCTGTGCTGTATTATATCATATCTGTCCAGTATTATATCGAATCTGTGCTGTATTATACCATATCTGTCCTGTATTATACCATATCTGTCCTGTATTAGATAATATCTTCCCTGTGTTTAATGTACATGTACTCTGCGCATGCTCATGTATTTTGTGCATAGCCATGCACGTGTACTATGTGAATGTACATGTACTATTTGCCTGTACATGTAATCTGTTCATGTACATGTACTCTGTCAATACACATGTTCCTTGTCCATGTAAATGTACTCTGTGCATGTCATTCTACATGTACTGTGTTCACGTCCATGTATACATACTCTGTTCAAATCCATGTACATACTCTCTCTCCATATCGCTATATAGCTGAAATATTGCGGAATGCGACGTTAAACCTTAATTCTCTCTCTCTCTCTCTCTCTTTCTCAATGAACATGTACTCCGTACAACATCGCATGATGTAGACCGGTGAGAGAATAACAACAACTAGGATGACAGGTCAATCATTTTATTATACCCTCCAGTACATTATACCCAAGCTGGGGGAGCCTCGTTGGGTGTGTTTACAATACAATTAGCCTCTTGTCCAATCAGAGGCCGTCATTTGCATCTGTCATATTGGTTCTTGTCCGTTAGATGTATTCTCGGTTGCCCAATCAGAAATCGCCGTTTCAGAAAGTTCCATCTTTGCTCGTTGTGCCCTAATATGATTCTTACTTACTCATTCATTCATCCGTCTGTACATATGTTAGATGTCTCTCTTTCAAGATAATTGCGGCCATATTTTTCCATACAACGGCCTTTGGTGACAAGCGCTCACTTCGCCTACTGTAAAATGATGGTAGCGGACATCTCCGGGCTCTTCCCTGGTTGAGCTGTAACCCACACTGAAGAAATCATCTATCATTTCCATAGTCATGGGCGGGTATCTTTTGGTAACTCTTTTGGGGAGTCGAGCGGGAACCGGCACCTGTTCGTCAATCTTCAACGATTGCTCGTCTGCCTTGAAATTGGCTGGCTTTTCCATTTGATCGGGTCTGGTACAGGGTTTTCAGAAATGTACATCTAACATGCGTGTTTCCGTATTTATAGTTAGAGGGGAAGAGAAGAGAGGAGGTGACTGTCCTATCAACCAATCAGAAGCCGACCCTCAGAATATGTCATGTTGAAGGATGGACCACACAAACTGTGGACGTCTTTCGGATTGATGGGGATCAACTGACTGTGGAGTCTGAAGACTCGACTGCAATGCTGGCATTCATGGCTGGGTGCCTTATGTACCGACCGTTGATGTCGCCGTAAATTATCCTTACGATTAAAGGACTTCCTGCAGATCGAACACGTATACTCGCCAACAGCACCTTGAAAAGTAGACTCATGGATGGGGTCAAACATCACGGGTTCCTCAACCCTCAAGCGTGCATGTCCATGGATTGCTCGTTGGTGAGATCTCAACTGGCTGTGTAGTCTGAAGCGGTGTCCACAATCCCCACATTGATGCCTGGATGTCTCATGGCGACACCGTTCATGGCGGTGTAAACTACCCAGGCGATTAAATGTATCCCCACAGGTCTCGCAGGTGTACTGGGCAGTAGCGTCGTGGATGCTAGACTCATGGCGTTGTAAGTCGTGCAAGTGTGTACAGGACTTGGAGCAAGTGGTACACGTGAATATCGTGTCGTAAGTGGTTGAACGAATGTCTGCTGAAAGTGTCAGACCGCTTCCCTTTCATAGCAAGCTAGCTGTTGATCTATTTTTAGAACACTCAGTTCAACTATAAATACGGAAACACGCATGTTAGATGTACATTTCTCAAAACCTGTACCAGACCCGATCAAATGGAAAATCCAGCCAATCCCAGGGCAGACGCGCAATCGTTGAAGATTGACGAACAGGTGCCGGTTCCCGCCCGACCCCCCAAAAGAGTTACCAAAAGATACCCGCCCATAACTATGGAAATGATAGATGCTTTCTTCAGTGTGGGTTACAGCTCAACCAGGAGAGAGCCCGGAGATGTCCGCTACCATCGCCAGCGATGCCTGCCCTGCCTTGAAGGTGTACTCTCGGCCGGGTGTGATCTTTGCACGAGGAGAGAGGAGATTTTACAGTGGACCAAGTGAGAGCTTGTCACCAAAGGCCGTTTTTTCCTTGTATGGAAAAATATGGCCGCAATTATCTCGAAAGAGAGACATCTAACATCTGTAGAGACGGATGAATGAATGCGTAAGAATCATATTAGGTCACACCGAGCAAAGATGGAACTTTCTGAAACGGCGATTTCTGATTGGACAGCCGAGAATACATCTAACGGACAAGAAGGAATATGACAGATGCAAATGGCGGCCTCTGATTGGACAAGAGGGTAATTGTATTGTAAACACACCCAACGCGGCTCCTCCAGCTTGAGTATAATGTACTGGAGGGGATAATAAAATGATTGACCTGTCATCCTAGTTGTTGTTATTCTCTCATCGGTCTACATCATGCGACGTTGTACGGAGTACATGTTCATTGAAAAATAGCGAGAGAGAGAGAGAGAGAGAGAGAATTAAGGTTTAACGTCGCATTCCGCAATATTTCAGCTATATAGCGATATGGAGAGAGAGAGTGCGCATGGATTTGAACAGAGTAGAATGACATGCACAGAGTACATTTACATGGACAAGGTACATGTGCATGGCTATGCACAGAATACATGGACATGTGCAGAGTACATGTACATTAAACACAGGGAAGATATTGTCTAATACAGGACAGATATGGTATAATACAGGACAGATATGGTATAATACAGCACAGATTCGGTATAATACTGGACAGATATAATATAATACAGCACAGATATGGTATAATACATTTTGTTACAAGTTTTTGCATGTTACGGTGTGTACGTAGACATGTGACAAGTGCGCACCCGAGTGTACAGGACAGCGATGCGCTGATTGGTGGGGAGAACAACGTAGGAGAGTTCTTGTGGGCTGCGGGTTTATAAAAGTGGGAATGTTCAGCATTTTCTGATACGCAGCCGACATGTTCTCTTGTTCGACCTGCCTGAAGCCATTTACTCGCCCAGAAGATTTGCGACGGCACGAGTCCTCCATCCGCAACGGCGCCGCTATACTTGTATAACTTGCGCACGGTCATTTAATCTGGAAGATGCTTTACTGCGCCATGAACGTTCGCTCCACGAGGGCGCGATGGAACAATGTAACGAATGTGGTCAACTCTTCAAACGACCCAGTCAGTTGAGACGTCATCAGCGTTTGATTCATGGTCCGTCACCACGGTATGAGCGACAACTTCCCACTAAAGAGGCACCCAGGAGGGTCAGACCTACTGAAGATGAGCCCGGGGAGACGAATGGCACTGGTGATGCGACCACGGAGAGCCCGCCTATACTCACAGTTCAGAAGAGCCTAGATATCCAGCCGGTCCCTAGCATTACTGTTTCGAGTCATACGCCTGACAACAACGAACATTTTGTGGAAGATGCGGTGGATGTTCCTAGCGATCTGTTACACGAAGACCATCCAGTGAGTGACATCTATCGGCGCCACTGGCCCATTATACGGCACTGTTTCCACCATCATCGCCCTATTCAAGATATCTACAATTTCCGACTGACCGACCTCGCCCGTTTACGCAGCTACGTGGAAGCCATCTTCAATGACCAAGCTACGGCCTTCAAATTAAATCTAGCGTTTGGTTATGTGCTGCAGCATAAGGAGACAGACCAAGTCCGATACTTTTACCCGAGCAGTAACATCCGGGTATTTGACCAACCGTTTACCATCACGGATAGGGCGTCGCTAGAGACGATGTTGGACCAAGTGGACCAATTGGATGCCTTGGAATGGACCCAACAACAACGTCCCAACACCAAGTGGCTAGTGGAGAGGGTCACCAATGTTACGTTTTTCGTGACCAAGCTGACCGACCAACCCATCGGCTGAATGTATTCACCCATGCACTGATAGATACTCAGAATGCGCAAACAAGTATCTGAGGATATGTTGCCTCAATGGAATCCTGGCCTGCCCGATTAGAACAAACGGTTCAGAGCGAACATGGCCGAAGATAGTACTTTCTGAAATGACGACTTCTGATTGGACAAGAGCAGCTGAGAATACATCTAACGGGCAAAAACGAGTATGACAGATGCAGTGCCAAATGGCGACCTTTGATTGGACAAGAGGCTACTTGTATTGTAAACATACCCAACGCGGCTCCCCCAGCGTGGGTATGATGTAACATTGGGGAGAATAAACCATATGAAAAAACTTGTTGTTGTTGTTCTCTCTTCTGTCATCTTTGTTGTTGTTGTTGTTCTCTCTTCGGTCTATATCATGGCGTCAAGGTGTTATGCTAGGGCGTAACGACGGTCATTGACGGCCGTCACTGCATTTCGATGTATTAGTGTCTAGAAAAATGAGAACTTTTGGGCTAATTCACGAGGTGTATATACAAAAACCTCATGTGTCAGGTGTAGGATTCGAACCCACGCCCTGCGTTGCGCGGACCAGCACTTAGGACTGGCGCCTTAGACGACTCGTCCATCCTGACTTTACAGTTATAGTTCACAGTTTCAAGTCATATGTAGTATTCATGCACGATGCGGCCACCAAGTGTGTAGTTGCGTCTACATGCAGAGAACTACAAGATGACACCCCAAACGACATGTTAGGACCAAGGCTGGTCCCTCTCTACCCTAAACACCTTCCTTCACTTCCCCAAAATGCCCACCTTCGCTACTACTCGTACTGATGACGTCACCGATGACGTCACAGATGACGTGGACATCCCTCAAATCGGAGTGTACACCCCGAGAGCTTCACTTTGACACCTCCGACGACCCATTTGGACCAGGGATGGTGCATCTCTACCCCAAACACACCCCCACGCACACCCAAAATGACCACTTTACTTACTACAACCAACTGCGCAGGCGCAGATTGACGCGACTTGCAATAAAAAACACCCAATTCTGACTCCACCCCACAAAAGCTTCACTTTGACACCTCCCACGACCCATTCGGACCCATAGTGGTCCATATCGGCCTCAAAATGTCTATTTCCATACTACGGTGTGTCTGCGCATGCGCGGAATGACGACATTCCTAACATCCGTCCAACCAGGCGGATGCTCCCTCACGTATGCATCACATTGATACCTCACTCGACTCAATCAGACCATTAGTGGCCCATCTAGACCCCAAAACGTCTATTTCTAACCCTTTTCCCACAATTCCCTGTCTGCGCATGCGCAAAATGTTGAAAACGGACGAAACTCTAGTCCAGGCAGATGCTCCCTCACGTATCCTTCACAACGATACCTCACTCGACTCCATCGGCCCATTAGTGGCTCACCTAGATCCCAAAACGTCTATTTCCGTACCCTTTTCCCACAATTCCCTGTCTGCGCATGCGCAGAATGTCGAACACTGACGAAACAGTAGTCCAGGCGGATGCTCCCTCACGACTGCTTACATTGATCCCTCACTCAACTCCATTGAACCATTAGTGGTCCACCTAGACGCCAAAACGTCTATTTCCATACACTTTGTCTACTGCGCATGCGCAGAATGACGTCAGTTCCACGTCATACTAGTCCAGGTGGATGCCCCCTCACGTATCCTTCACAGCGATACCTCACTCGACCCCATCGGACGACTAGGGGCCCGAATAGACCCCAAAATGTCCATTCCAATTCCCTTTTCCCACAATTCCCTGTTTGCGCATGCGCAGAATGTTGACAACGGCCGAGACACTAGTTCAGACGGATGCCCCCTCACATACGCTTCATATTGATACCTCATACGACTCCATCGGCCCATTAGGGGCTCCCCTGGATCCTAAAACGTTCATTCCAATGCACTTTTCCCACAATTCCCTGTCTGCGCATGCGCAGAATGTTGAACACGGACGACACACTAGTCCAGGCAGATGCCCCCTCACATATGCTTCACATTGATACCTCACTTGACTCCATCGGCCCATTAGGAGCTCCCCTAGGTCCCAAAATGTGTATTTCCATACCCTTTGTCTACTGCGCATGCGCAGAATGCCGATATTTCAACCCCACACCCAGCCCATCGGATTTCCCCTCACATATGTTTCACATTGATACCTCACTGGACCCCATCGGACCACTAGTGGTCCACCTCGACCGCAAAACGTCTATTTCCATACCCTTTCCCACAATTCCCTGTCTGCGCATGCGCAGAATGTTGACAACGACAACCAGATGCCCCCTCACATAGGCTTCACATTGATACCTCATACAATCTCGTCCCAAAACGTCTATTTCCATACCCTTTGTCTACCGCGCATGCGCGAAATGACGCTATTTCAACCCCACACCCAGCCCATCAGATGCGCCTTCACAAATGCTTCACATTGATACCTCATACGACCCAATTGGACCATGCAGCGTATTTGAATTCTGGGGACTACTTTTTCTCCGCGGAACCTTTTTTCCGCGACCGCATCACCGCCAGACATGACCGCATCACCGCGGAGGAATACAAGGTCAAAGGTTGCCAGACCTATAGTGGTCAAAACTTGGCACCCAGCCAATGCTGATGCAATCCATAACCACCACTACAACGCCACCTGTCAGATGCAAGAGTTACCTCCCCGGCAAAATGCGACCAGTTTTGCACTTTCTATACTACTCATTTATACGCATTGCAAACTACATACCGGTAGTATTTCATTTCTATACTTTTATACAATGTGTGATCAATAAACCAATATTGCAAGGGCCTTAGATCTTACCTGAAGATGTCCCGAACGCCCTCTTGATGTCCTTTCACTTTCGATTTTACTGGGGGTTTTCCGAATATCATTTGTTGTGTCAACCAATGTTTGGATCACACGTCATTTAGTATTTAGCAAGTAAGGAAGACCATGCTATTATGTAAAATTACTCTGTAGGCGTATTCTGAACTTCACGAGAGCGTTGTCGTGTTTCCATAGAAGACTAAATTTGGGACGTCACGACAGTCGGATCTATATACGCACGGTATGTATTATTTGTCTAAGTGAGGGCATATATTCTTGCAATCTAGCCCCAGAACGCACTATATGCGAAAGAACGGAAATAGCCGAACTTGAGATTGCCATTCTTGCAACCCTCTCAACTTCACAAATCGGTCTCTCCCTTATAGCCCTCTGGGCCATGCAACATTTGTCTGTAGGACATGAACTTAAATTACGTTCATAAAGTTGGGCCGCGGTTCGCAGTTCATTATTCGCGGGGACCAGTCATTCAGCGACTATGCAAAGATTTTGAGCATGACATTCTCTCTTGCAATGCAGAGTTTGGAGTTCAAAGTAAGCATAATAAAAACAAATGAAAGATTTCCATATCTGAAGAAATAATTGCTGGTCTTCTCGAATAACGAACTATACGAACTGCGAACCGCGGTCTAACTTTATGAACGTGAACTACTTTTTACTTGTTCGTATATAGGACACTTACTTTTTTCACAGAGATTTGGCATGCCAATTTTTACGGGGCTATGTAGACCCGTAGGGACTAATGGTCCTGTATTGTAGTCGGGAAAAACTTGAGCACATTTGGTACGGTTGCCAGGGTGACTGGTTGTTTATTTAACTGCTTTAGGCTTTGAGAGGAAGAGCAGAAGAAAAAAGTCCTCAAGTTAGTCAGCTACTGCAGATAGTTTGGTCAACTATTTTGGCTAGATTTTATTTCACCTGGTCTATATTAGTGAAGTTAAATATTTTCTGCTATTCTTATATATGTGCATATGTCATTTTCACAGAGATTTCCTGCTTTAGAGCATGAATACAAAATGGATACTATTCAGAGGTTGACTTAGAGTGTTTTCCTGAAAGGATGTTATAAATTGCTGGTTGATAAAAACTTTATTAGAACACTTAACATATACAGAAGAAAATAGTTCGAGGCAGACTTATCATATGTTTGCCATGTTGGCAAGAAATTCTAATTTTCTAGGCTTCCATTCTTGCAGAAATTGTATACAGGGTATGTAACTTAAGGCTACCACACAAACATGCCCTCCACCAGACCCTCTATACCATTTTAACATTGAGACATGCATGACACATGCATGACCTATGTCAATGGCTTGATTCACTTAGCTGATAGGGTCAATTGATAGGGTCAAAGTCCAAGTCATTATGTTTAGATAGCAGTAAGCTGCATATACAAGTCTGCATTCAACCATTGTAAGAATTTATAACCTTCCAAACTAGGGGTGGCAGGTAGAGGTACATGTAAATAATATGATGCCATGAAAGGATAGACCCAGTCCATCTAATCATGAGGATTTTACATTGTATCTCAATATTCATCTTTTGTCATTTACTGCTGAAGGATATGCTTTCTATAATCTGAAAAAAGTAAAAATATTTTACAAATATTGGTAACATGCAGAGAAGACATTATTTATCATTTCTTCAGGTTGGTTTCATAATAAATGTCTGTCCCATCAGTCACAAGTTATTTTTTTAAATATATATATATGTGTACAATTACACTACTGCACTATAGATCTTTATTGAGAGAAATATGTGAGACTACAAATTGTATGGCTCTTCGCCATGGAACTGAACATCAAAGAGTTAGTGGAATTATTCCAACAGCCTATTTTACATTTAAATAGCCCCGTTTCAGTGCCTAAGGCTCTAGTTCCAATTATATATACCGTACGGTATAGATGTAATCTAACCAGGGAATGAACGTCTTTGAGTATGGACTATACGTGACCCTGATCGAAATCAAAATGTTGAGTATGTCGCCCAATTTCTATGTTGATTGGGAAGAAATAAATGATTCAGAGCAAATTTGATCTCATAAAAGACATAGTTCTACACTCTACAGCTTACAATTTCACAATGAGGCAGAAAGGGGGTGGTTTTGTTTTTTACACAGGAATTCAGTCTCCTTGAACAACTTCAAAGTTCGAGTGTCTCTAAATCCAATATTAATTTTGAATGGGTAAAAAAGAAATGAGTTGGGTAAAATTTTATCTCACCATGTAGACATATTCTATAGTGTGCAATTCGATCATGGGGCAGATAGTGAATGCAAATTTTTTAACAAAACATACGTTTCTCTGATCAAAACCAAAGCTTGAGTGAGATTTAACTAAGTATTGAGTATGTAATTGTAAGATCGATTGGGTAAGGAATAAACGATTTAGATCAATTTCATCTAAGCAATAACACATGTAAACATATTTCTACGCAATGCGGTCTGTTCATGGGTCAGATAGGGTTTGAACATTTTTTAGTAGGCATTAATTCTACCTGGTCAGAATCAAAGCTCCAATGAAACTATATGTGCAGGGGCGTCGCTAGGGGGGGGTCGTCAGGTGCGAACGACCCCCCCCTTGGACGCGCCAAAAAAAAGAAAGAAGAAAAAGCTAAAAACAGAAAACGAAAACAAAACAAACAAAAGGGAAAAGAATGAAATAAAAAATGTCCGTCTCCAGAAACGTAAGCATGCTTCGTTCCAGTAGTGACGCGTCAGTTCGCTCAACAATGGGTTCACCGCGATTTTCCGCTTTGGCGCTCATGAATTTCCGCTTTGGCGCTCATGAATATACGCTTTGGCGCTCATGATGGTCATAAAGTGGATTATGAAAGAGCTGTATCTCTGTTCATGAGACTCCACCTCAGGAAGTCAAATGGAGTCCGGCATATTCTTCAATATCGATGCGGGTTTATGCGAAACAGATGTGAAAATAGAACCATAAATCTATATACATTGTGTTCAGATTTGTTTCAGAGAAAAACGCGAAAAACGCATCTCCGGCAACCGGAGACTCCGGGGCTTCCGGGACCTAGGCGGCCCCTGGACCCTCGCCTGTCAGGATCGCTTAGCTTTGTGTAAATGAATCGCTATCATATTGGTTCTATAATGTTCCATGATGGCCGTTTTTTATATGTTTTTTTTTCATGTGTTAAATATAACTAGAAAGTCAAATGGATTCAGGCATGAAGTATGATTTTTTCAATATCGATATGTGCTTAAAAATGCGAAACATACGTGAAAATAGAACCATAAATCTGCATACATTATGTTCGAATTTATTTCTGGGAAAACGCTTAGAACGCATCTCTGGAGATCTGGAACTTCGGAGCTTCCGGGCCTAAGCGACCCGTGGACCCTCGCCTGTTGGGCTGTGAGGATTTTCTTGTTTTATCTTTGTGTGAATGAATCGTATCGGTAGGCATATTGGTTTCCCTCCCAAGAACTAAAAGTCATCGTTTTGAATATTATAAATATACCTAGAACGTCAAATGAATGCAGACATGAGGTGCGATTTTTTCCAATATCGATGCATGCTTATAATTGCGTGAAAATAGAATCATAAATCGTGAAAATAGAATCATAAATGTGCAGGCAGTATGATCAGTTTTATTTCCGGAAAAGCGTTCAGAACGCATCTCCGGCAATCTATAGGACTCCGGAGCTTCCGGGGCCTAGGCGGCCCCTGGACCCCCGCCTGTTGAGCTGTGATAGTGGGCCCTCCACTTTCAATTACGTTCCGACGCTACTGGGTTAGCCTACGAGGTATATCGGTCCAAAGCATTATTATTGTGTTTTCAAAATAAGAGAATAAAATATAACACTGATATTTGACAAATGATGTGTTAGTTTAACTGTTGGAAATCACTCAGAATGCATCTCAGGCCACCTAAGGTCTCAGAGCTGTATAATATAACCCTAAGTCTGCATACATTATGTTCAGATTTAATTCCGGGAAAACGCTTAGAACGCATCTCTGGGCATCTAGGACCCCGGAGCTTCCGGGGCCTAGGCGGCCCCTGGACCCTCGCCTAAAGTGCTATGATAATCGACCCCCCCTTGAAAAATCCTAGCGACGCCCATGATGTGCTGAGTATGCAGCCCAGTTGTATGTTTATTGAGGAAGGTCAGGAACAAATAATTCAGAGCAAAATTCTTCTCGGCATTGAAAAACATCTCTGAAACATTTCACCTTGCGGCATGCCATGGATATAGGCAAAGCTTTCCACTGTCCACTGTAAAAAAAATGTTACGTACACCTATTTTAGTGCTGGGTCTACAGCCTCAAGTTAACATTGATTGCATGGAAAGTAAAGAATGAGCTCATTGCAATCCTCTTGTTTCAATCATTGAGGTTTTGTTCTTATAGATGTTCGTTTATTTATGTCTTTAACGCGATTCAATCCATCCGTTTTTGTCCCCCGCCGCAGCAAGATCCGCCTGAAGGTGTCGCCACTGTCTCTTGTTCCAATCTTCTGTGCTTGTTCGTGGATGTCCGTGGATGTATGTTCAAATACTTCGCAAGCGATAACTCCAAAATGCTTTGTCGGATTTCTCCGAAATTTGGCATCTGCATTCTTTGTGACAAGACGTCGGTTGGTATTACGTTTCAGCAAGATCCGCCTGTAGGTGGCGCCACTGGGTCTTGTTCCAATCTCCAGTGTATGTCCGTGGATGTTTGTTCAAATCCTTCGCGAGCGATAACTTTCGAACGATTTGTCGGATTCCTTCAAAATTTGGCAAATACATTCCTTGCGACAAAACGTCGTTGGTGTTGCGTTTCAGCAAATCCGCCCGGAGGTGGCGCCACTTGAGTTCATTCCATTATTTCGTGCTGCAAGTGATAACTTAGAAACACTTGGTCGAATTTCTTTGAAATACCCTACCTTTCTGGGTAACATGAGAAACGCTCACCAGATTCTTCTCAAATTTGGCAAGCATGTACCATGACAGGAGATGTTGCTTGGGATTGCCTTTCGCTCACTTGCACTCACAGGTGGCGTCACCTGGTGACAAAATCACAATTTGTTTCTGGGTAATAAGTTGAGAACCGCCCATCGGATTCTTCTTAAATTTGGTATGAATGTACCGTGACATAAGATGTCGCATGATAATGCATTTCACCGACTTGCGCCTAGAGGTGGCGCCTAGAGGTGGGGCCACCTGGTGTCAAAATCTAAATTTGATTTCCGGGCAATAACTTGAGGACCCTCGTCGGATTCTTCTCAAATTTGGTATGCAGATACCATGTCACCACGATATCATGTTCCTTGGGATTGTATTTTGCCCGCTTCTGCCTACAGGTGGCGCCACCTGGTGTCAAAATCTAAATTTGGTTTCCGGGCAATAACCTGAGGACCCTCGTCGGATTCTTCTCAAATTTGGTATGCAGATAACATGACACCACGATATCATGTTCCTTGGAATTGTATTTTGCCCGATTCTGCCTACAGGTGGCGCCTCCTGGTGGAAAAATTTTATTCCGGGCAATAATTTGGCAAAATAACACAATAACACAAACACCGGTGGGCATCTAGTACCGGCAATAACTTAAGAACCCCTTGTTGGTAGAACATTTGGTGTTTAGGTTAACTGGGTGTGACGTCAGTTGGCGCGAGACGCAGTGAGTCGAGACAGAACGACGTGTGTTGTAGATTGTGTTGTAATTCTGCATGTTTTGGGGTTTAATTCAAGTTTATTTGAGAACAGACGACTTCCTGTTTATTGTAAACTCACAATTGGTGGCAGCGGAACGCTTAGACTGTGTGTCGGGCCTAAGCTTTCACGATTTCTGGACTTTGATGTGGAAAAACACGACATAAAACAATGTTCTCGTGCGCCCATCGTCTGTCGGGAACTTTTTTTGATCGTTTGTCGACTGTAAGCAATATTCTACGACTTCAGAACGCTATTGCTATAGAAATTGTGAACATTCAGTAACTTTGTGCCGCCCAGAACTTATAACTGTGTAGTTTACATGCCTCTTCAGATCCTTCTCAAAGTTCATATGCCGATACCATGCCATGAGATGTCATTTGGGATTGCGTTTTGCTTGCTTGCACCTACAGGTGGTGACACCTGGTGGCAAAGTCTACATTTGGTTTCCGGGCAATAGGTTGAGGATACCTTTAGATTCTGGTCAAATTTAATAGTTTGCAGATAATATGACATGAGATGTCGCTTTGGGTTGCATTTCGGTTACATAATTTTCGTGCTACACCGTGAGGAAAATATATTACCGCAGCAATCAACATTCAGTCAGCCATTCTGAGT
>JAVTVY010047087.1:0-23572 GCA_036873755.1 Hanleya hanleyi | reverse complement strand
GCCTCAATCTCGAACATTTCATCCCCAGAGGTTATTTTGAATTAGCATGTCGGCATCCCAAGCCGGCGGGTTTTGCATTGACTCACTATGTCGATTTCAGCCTGTCATCAAAGTTATGCCAGCGATGTCACATCTTAAACAGTGCAGCTAGCGGATTGTCGTAATGAGCTAGCTGAGCCTGTTCAATAATTGGGTTGATTTAGAGGATACCCCTTGATCTTTTTTTTATCCAGAACTACCGTGAGCAACTAACCAAGGCAATGTTTAGATACCCTAACAAATCGATCAATACACTGGCTCCCGAGGATGGCCTGGTGGGCCACATGCCTCTCACGCTCCACATCTCTTATACGACACGATTTGTGTTTTCTATTCTACTCGGCGTACCGGAAGGACATCATAACCCGTCCACGTGCGAACTTAACATTGATAAGTCAAAGTTAAAATAAAAAAACGAAAAACGGACAAGTCGAGGCAATTTTCAATATTTGATTTTCATTTTTGCGTGAAGCAAAACGAAAAACGAAAATTGAAAATTGACTGTCAAATATCAATTTTCGTTTTTTGTTTTTGCAATCCCAGGAGCAAAAATTGAAAATTGACGGTCAAATTTCAATTTTTGATTCTGAGATCGCAAAAACAAAAAACGAAAATTGAAAATTGACGGTCAAATTTCAATTTTTGATTTTGAGATTACAGAAACAAAAAACGAAAATTGAAAATTGACCGTCAAATTTCAATTTTTGATTTTGAGAAACCAAAAACGAAAAACGAAAATTGAACTGTGCAAGGTTACACGGACCTTATTGCCTTTTTATAAGATATTGTGGCTTACTCTGATTCTAGTTATAATGGACACAACGCATACTTTCTTGCCCCTCTGCGATCGGAAATTTGCATGCCGTGGAGGATCTACTACAATACATTGAGAACGGGAAACTTTCACCGGAGCTTGACAGGAGTGAGTATGGGTGCCTTAAGGTATTACGACTATTGGATGTCGAGCTTGATATAGGATCAGACTTCTAATGATTTACTAATGGACGAGTAGGCCTACATACATGTATGACAGTGTTCCGTTATTGACAAGTTATTGACATCTGCAGATTGAAAGAAGCTTTCAAGTGTGCAAACATTGCATAATGTAACATAATGTGGTGACAGCTCCCGAACTACTCTATACTATAGGTCGTGTGGAACCTTTCTCAACTATGTACGATAAAGACCCCGGCGCCACAGCACTCACCGCATCTAGCCCGAAAACATCGGCTAAGGGGTCTATTTTTTTTTTTTATTATTGTTGTTGCTGACCCCTTTAGCCCGAATCACATATACAGACCGAAAAGGAAAAAAATAAATAAGACGTCAGTCGCTCGAGATCTTCAACTGCACACGGCGTGGGGAATTGAGACAAAGGCACGAAAAGCATTTTATCGAATAAATAATATGATTTGGCATCTCCAGAACTTTGATAATCAACTGATGACTCATTCCGTTAGACGAAATCTTCTTCCAAACTCTAATTTTGTCATCTAACTCGTCAAGTTGCCGCCATTTTCAGTCTCGTTGAGAGAACGAGATTTCCAACGCGATTGGCCTTTCTGACCACGTGACTCGTCCATTTCACCATAGTCAGATCAGAAAGGTCACGATACTAGTGCGCACGCGCGGCCAAGTCTCGTTGAGCTGTAATCTGAGGAAATGGCGGTAAACATCGAAATCGAGCGTTTATTGTGTTTTCTTCGTCGTCACTAATTTTTTGGAGTCTCAAACAGTCATTAGAGATGGTACATGGTGAAAGAAGCTCAGGTCGGTCAAACTGTATCAAATTGGCATATTTTTTCTCTCCCGTTTCGTTATTTTCGTCAGCGAAAAGTTGCTCTTCGCGAGACGATTTTTTCTCTCCAAAATTTAACCCACCCTCGATCTGGGCTGTGATAGGAATGCCACGCCCCCTTACCCTAAATTTACCTATCACAGCCAGAGTTTCTGGGTTATCACCGCATCTAGCTGTGGAGAATATACCGAGCGGGTAATATTTGCCGTTTCCGTTTTCCACAAACAATACAATAATTCGATCCTATATCATCTTACCTTTCATAAAAGACCATGTTGATGTGAAAGTATTCAGTTTTAGCTAAGGATTCTGAGGGTCAGCAGAAACTGACGGGTGTTTTGGCGAGTAAAAATGCAAGAAGAGCTGTTACGAGTAATTCAAAACTGAAGTGGTCGTTCTGAGGTTCTGTCTCTCGTACAGCTGAAACTAATCAATTTCTTATAAACACGGCCATTTATGAAAGGTAAGATGATATAAAATCGAATTATTTTATTGTTTGTGTCAAACGATGTCCGGTATTTTCTCAACAACTAGTTTGAGCGTTTTAGCGCCGTCGCCTCGATCGTGCTAGAACTACGCTAACTGATAAAACTGTCACTAACGGTCAGATTAAAGCCCTGTATCGGCTGTTTGTTTGATCTCTCAATTGCCTAGTATATGCTGACGATGCCATGATGTAAGCCCTATTGACTTAAGCTCTATTGACGTAAGATATCGACACACGGCTGCATGGTGTTGTCAATGGAAACCGATCCTAACGAATACAAAGGAGAGATAGATCACAACTGATTTTGTAATGTATATAATTGGGAAATCTAGACTACTCAGAGCAAACAAAGTTAAGAAAAATCGACAAGTCAGCATATTTAAATACATCTCAGCTGAATTATATTGAAAAGCTCCCAAACAGTGAGTGTCGGCTACCTCCTGGGAAACCTTGTCTAATCGGAGAAAAGTAGACTGAAATATACAGTAAACAATGGATGCCTACAGGCACGACAAATATCTTTGATAAGCTTTTGACTCCTGCGACTTTCTGTGAGCTTTCAAATGTGCAAATATTGCGCAAAAATAATTTTTATAAGCAAAGAGATCTCACACTACTCTCTCTAACAAGACAATACCGGTACATGAAAGGCAAACATCTTACAAGGATAGTAATTAATTTCTTCATTGATTGGTACGCGCTGATGAAATTGAGCTTATATTATATTTATATGTCTGAGTGGACGTGAGACTTTGATCGTGTGCATCGCTGTGTGATGTCGTGGGATGCTTCATCATGATTGGTTTTATAATTTATGTAATTGGATAGTCATGATAGTGATCAGAGTAAACACAATTAGCGATTTTATATTAATGACAAATATTACATTTTGTTATCGTACATTCTCGACCATAATGGTTGGTACACTTAACAAAAATCGAAAGGAGTAGTTGTGTTAGCATATGAAAAGTTCCTCGGGTGCAACGTTAGTAGAGCCAAACAAATAATTTCCCAAATTCTGCATAAAAAGTTGTATTTTATAAAGAATAAGTAACTAAGTTGTATAGTTTTAATGGTTATATTCAAAATAGCGTCGACGGACGTTTGAATTGGGCTTTCGTTGTTCTTTGACTTTTGCGTATATATTTTAGAAGAGATGGTTTAAGATAAATAATATATGACACCTTGAATAGTGTGGTTGTAGCAAGGTTCTACTGCAAACAAATTGGACTATTATCTTATATTTCCAGAAACACCGTTTCTAGTTGCTCCAAGTGTTTGCTCAGCCGACTCCAACGAGCGTTCAGTTTCCACTTACTTTTACGTCTCTCCACGGGCAACCGAACACTAATCCATCTCGATACTGACGGAATACCATGGCATTATCATAAAAGCTGCCGATAAAGGTGGGACCATCGTTGTTATGGATAAGCCGTTATATATTGCTTGGCTTTTAGACAGCTTGCAGATAGGAATTAGATCTCTATCCTCTATAAAAAAAGCTGATTACAATATACGATGAAATACACAATATCGGAATAAAAATATATTACCTATTACCCAAAATATATGAGAGAATTCCGTCTTGGCCTTACCCACGTAAGCCAAAGAAAAATGCATCAGACTCTGGCAGGGAAAAGGCCAGAGTGGCAGAATACATCGACTCCTAGCTCAATCCCAGTTGCAAATCACATGCCAGCTTTGTTCGAGAGACTTTAGACTTGCTCGCATCAATGAAAACTCTTGCAACCGCACTGTGGTGGTCTAATGGTTAGATTGTCAGCACGTAAACGGTAGGTACTGGGCTCGATCCCAGCCGCGTCATACCTAAGACTTGAAAAATGGAACTTGTTGCTTCCTCTCTTATGCTCAGCATTAAGAGGATAGAACAAGGACTGGTTAGCTCGACGTCAGTATAATGTGACTTAGTTGGGTAACAGGTCTGTCTATGGCATGATATTTCAGTGGGACAGCACTATAAAAGTGGCAGCATTACATCTGCTCTGTTACAAGCATCTTTCACCCTCATGTAAATGCCATGATGTATACCATAGACATAGCTGCCATACCTCGCGTAATTAGATCTGTGACGAAAATGCCCATGACCTGGAGAATGTTATTTTCGTTCTAATGCTGACAGTGTAAATAGCATTGTGAATGGACCGACAATGGTGGATATTCGACTTACCTGTATTAACTGTGCGCTGAAACTTTCAGCGAGGGAAGTGTAAATATCCCTGACACGCATCCTGCATCGAAACCGGGCGAGAGAAGTCGAACTCTGTTGATCTGACATGAAATCCAACACCGCCGGAGTCTATACTTTCGTTTTATGGGGGCTGCCATGTTTGGGCGCGCAAAGGATTCTGGGAGCCAGAGCCTATATAAGACGCGGAGAAATGGACGTTCGGCAATCTGTCCCAGACGATCGGCGGGTGCACATCGTGCGGAAGAGCACAGAGACAGGATCGCCGCAAATGCGCCGAATGTGCCGAAAGTGCCGAATTGACTGCCGAAACAGCGCCGAACCATCTGCCGAAGGGTTGGAAAGCCGAGAGCTAAGCCATAGCTTGGGGATAATAGATACTAACACGCACGGTATCTGATGACGAGACGAACCGCCAGACGGGGATAAGATACTAACACGCACAGTATCTGAAGACGAGATGTCCATCAACGGGGAATACAGAGCACCAACTATCCCACATTGCAGCCCATCACACAAATACCATGTTACATGATTACATATACTCACACACAGACACCAGATCGTCGGCCTTAGGGACGGAATAGATCTAATCACAATCATCTACACTAGTTATTCACAGGCCTCGGCTAGGAGTAACTGATAACACAAGCTTACATCCATTGTACATATTTACACTGCCGCAGGGTTCGAATTATGCTTTGCCGCAAGTCTTTGAATTCTATTACAAATCATTGATATTAATTTACATTACATTGTAAGGTAATAATACACCTCCGAGACCAGGGCATTATTACCACACATATATATGCAGACAATCTGAGCCTATTAACTCGTCCTTGGGTCAACGCCGTGAGGGCCGAAGTCGGGTCGCCGAAGACGGGTCGCCGAAATCGGGCCGAGCCGAAGACGAGAAGTTTGCCGAGCCGAAGACGGGTCGCCGAAATCGGGCCGAGCCGAAGACGAGAAGTTTGCCGAGCCGAAGACGGGTCGCCGAAATCGGGCCGAGCCGAAGACGTGAAGTCTGCCGAGCCGATGTTCGGGTCGCCGAATTCGGGCCGCCGATAACAGAGAAGTGCCGAGCCGAAAGGGGTCGCCGCCGAATTCGGGTCGCCGAAGACGTGAGGTCTGCCGAGACGAAAGGGGCTGCCGCCGAAGACGCTGTGGTGTGCTGTACAGACCGACGCCGCCGAAGGGCTACTGCTAGGAGAGGCAGTGATACGGAGAGGATTCCAGAGACGATTAATAACGCTTAGATGAACTGGGCCGTGTAACCTTAGACACGGTAGATGTTCCATACAGTCCGGGGCTACGCCTACGACCGGAGAGGAACCAGAGACGCCGTACCATACCACGACGAGAGCCAGTCTGGACGAAGACTGGGTCGTGACGCGTCATAGATAGGGTCTCTTGTATATACTGTATATTATTAGTCTTTCTCTTTAAGATAAAGATAACACGTAACGATAACTACCTCTAGAGTAGGGATCTTTATTACAGGTATTGTGCGCGTACAGAGCTGTGTACATTGCAGAATACAATATTATTACTTTATTATTGCCTTGGTTGTTTCTACCGGTCCCTCCCATCCTACCTCCTCGATCCAGACAAGGTGACAGGTTGAATCGGACCTTCCTCGTTGGCCAATTCCAGTCATACGAGACTGCGTTCACATCAGCCTGACAATTTGTCACAGGGGCCTGAGACCAGGCCGCCCCAAGTCTCGTGTACACCGCAAAGATAGACGTTTTCTGACCGCTCGAACGTCACAACTGGTGGCAGCGGTGGGATGGCCAACACCGGGAAACCGATGGAGAAGGGACCACGCTGGGAAGAAACCAGAAAACCAAGCATGAGTATTGGAGATGTCGGCTCCGAACTACGTCCAGCGGACAGCGACTGGCAGTCAGGCAGGACGAGAAGCCGGCGGCAACTGCCCATAACGCCAACTCCGAGAGACCGAGAAGAGTCACGACGAGGAGTGGGGACCGGACGATCAGCGTTTGAGGCACCGAAGAGAGTGGATTTGCTGGACCTGTCCACAGTGGACCTAAACGCAGTGCTATCGGCTCCCCCAGCTGACCTGTCGCCGATATCTTCGTGGCAGACGTTGCCCGACGAGAATGGAAGTTATCGAGCCCCTAAAGACTCTGGTTCTGATAACCTCGGTCTCGGGGGCCGATACGAACACCGTGATGACGATTCGATCGTAGAAATAATGGAAGAGATTGCCGAGCTACGACAAACCATCGGGTCTATGGCCAGAGCGTTCGAATCGAGTGTATCGATGATGGCGGGCCAGATGTCCAGAATCACCGACAGCCAGATGGGAGAAAGGGAGGCAATCAGACGACCGGACACTGTAAACGACGCAGCAGAGCCGAATGCGAGTTGTGGGGCTGCCGAAATGGTTGGTGATTACCGCCGAACCGAATGTATGTCCGGGTCGCAGCAGGGTTGCGATCAGACGCCGCCGCCGCCGAGGAGAGGACGAGATGATCCCATGAGCTGGAGGCAGCCATTACAAACCTCAACCCCTGCTATTGAGGTGAGGCGACCGATGTTGACGGCGGCAAAGGCAGCTACCTATGATGGGACAACGCCATTACGGGATTATCTCTCCCACTTCGACCACTGTGCTGCTATCAACGGATGGACATACTCACAACGGGGTCAATATCTGGCCGTCGCTCTTCGAGGATCTGCCCAGCAGCTGTTGGCCAGCTTGAAATCAGAACCAGGAAGTGCTGACTATGGACGATTGAAGGATGCCTTGGAGAAGCGTTTTGCCCCGCCGAATCAACTAGATTTGTACAAAACGCAGTTAAAATCCAGATACCGAGAGAAGTCAGAAGATCTTCCGGGCCTAGCTCAGGCATTAATTCGGCTTGCACAACAGGCATATCCTGATGCCGGGGATGACGTACAGGATACCTTGGCAAAGGATCAGTTTTTGGAGGCTATTGGAGACGAGCTTAGATTTCTTGTATGGCAGACGCGGCCGAAGACCTTAGATGCAGCTGTACACTCTGCTGTAGAAGTAGAAGCATTCAAGTCCTCGCAACGCTGTAAGACTTGGGCAACCGCGAAGTCCACGGTTCCCAGTAAAGATGAGGGAATAGCTGCAACCTCCGAGGATGACGAAGAATCTGAAGCTCGCCTGAGAAAACAGATCAAGGAATTGATGGAAGAAATAATGCGAAAGTCTCAGCCTCAACCACGGCGACGACCACAAAGATACACCAGAGGTCAACAACGGACGTATGGGAATCGGGAACGAAGTAATGCTTGCTGGTCGTGCGGCAGAAAGGGTCATTACCGGGCGGACTGTCCAGATGTGTCCAAAGCAGATGACTCTAAACCGCCGAGATCGCCCAAGAGTCCTCCCAAAGTTAATACTTCCGGGGAAGCTGGACTCTATTTGCCTGCCCAGATCGGGCCAGTGAAGATGTGGTGTTGTGTTGACACGGGGGCGTCGATTTCCCTCCTGAGCGAGAAAGTATACCAGCAGCTGAGTCCGCGGCTCAGACCAGCCTTGAGTAGCCCATCTTACGCTAGTATTCGTATGGCTGACGGTACGCTGATGCCCCTAAAAGGTGAAGCTGATTTCAAAATCACTATAGACGGTACCACACGAACACAGAGGATGATAGTCGGAGATCTGACAGTGGACGCGCTTCTAGGGTACGACTTCCTCAGCACCCACTGTACCAAGATCGATACGGAGCGCCACAGGGTCAAGTATGGTGGCCGCTACATCCAATGCGAGGTCGTGGGGAGCGCAGGCTGTTACCGTGTAGCCGTGACCGAGACTGTGACTATTCCTGCTGGAGCCGAAGCCGTTGTAACAGGAAAAGTTCGTGGAGGCCTACCAGGCGAGGTAGGGATGATCGAAAACGAACCGGAGTTTACCCAGAAGACAGGAGCCATGGTGGCCAGGGTCCTCACCGAGATTGACCGTGACCGCGAAGTCACCCTGAGGTTCCTCAACTTGTCCTCAGATCCGACTGTAGTCCAGGCCGGGACGCTGTGCGGTCGTATGGGTGAAGTAGAAGTAGTGGAAGACCAAGTTTCGAGTGCGGCCGAAGCGTCGACGCCGAGCCGTGCGAAACCTAGCAGACCGAGACTCGCCGTGCCGACCAGCGCATGTCCAGACCACCTTACAGATCTGGTTCGACGATCCAGCGAAGGCCTAGAGACAGACCAAGCCCTGGCTGTAGAAGATTTGGTCACCCGATATACTGACCTGTTCGCTAAGGACGATACTGATCTAGGTCGAACGACGATGGTACAACATCACATAAAGACTGGAAGTGCACCGCCCATCCGCATTCCGCCGAGGCGACCGCCGATTCACGCCCGTGAAATGATCGATGAGCAAGTTGAAGACATGTTACAACGTGGAGTGGTCGAGCCATCCAGTGGACCTTGGTCAGCGCCGGTAGTTCTGGTGAAAAAGAAGGACGGGAAAATGCGCTTCTGCGTTGACTACCGTGCTTTGAACAAGATAACAGAGAAGGATGCTTACCCGTTGCCGAGGATCGACGACTCTCTGGATTCTTTAGCAGGTGCAAGTTGGTGGAGTACCCTTGACTTAATGTCAGGGTACTGGCAAGTTGAAGTGTCCCCTGAAGATAGATGCAAGACAGCCTTTGCAACCAGGAAAGGTCTGTACCAGTTCCGAGTTATGCCGTTCGGGCTGTGCAATGCGCCCGGGACCTTTGAGCGGCTAATGGAGGCCATCCTAGCAGGACTCCATTATGATACGTGTCTCGTCTACCTTGACGATATCATCGTTTTTGGACGAACGTTTGACGAGATGATTCAGCGTCTTGATGGGGTCTTCGAGAGGTTGAAACAGCATGGTCTTAAGCTCAAGCCGTCCAAGTGCGTCATAGGGGCACGACAAGTCCTGTATCTGGGCCACGTAGTATCACAGAATGGGATTGGAACTGACCCACAGAAGATCCGTGCTGTGCGAGACTGGCCTCCACCCGTTTCGCAGACCGAGGTTCGGAGCTTCCTGGGTCTCTGCAGCTACTATCGACGTTTCATCCGGGATTTTGCCACCATTGCAGCGCCGCTGCATACGTTAACTGAAAAGAAGACAGTCTTCATATGGGACAACACAGCGCAGCAAGCCTTCGACACCCTGAAAGACAAGTTGACAACCGCGCCTGTGCTTGCTATGCCAGACTTTAAGCTCCCTTTCATTTTGGACACGGACGCGAGTAACTATGGCATCGGGGCCGTTTTGTCACAGGTGATAGATGGAGAAGAGAAGGTCGTGGCATACGCCAGCCGCGTGTTATCGAAGGCCGAACGAGCCTACTGTGTGACGAGAAGAGAACTGCTGGCTGTTGTGCATTTCGTCAAATGTTTTCGACACTACCTGTTTGGGCGGAAGTTCCTGCTTCGCACCGATCACGCCTCGCTGAGATGGCTCATGCGGTTCAAGGAACCGGAAGGACAGCTGGCCCGTTGGATTCAGGCCCTTGGCGTCTACGATTTCAACATCGAGCATCGTCCGGGTCGGAAACATGGTAACGCCGACGCACTGAGTCGTATCCCATGCAAACAGTGTGGTCGATCAAGCAGCGATGACGTTCAGGCAGCCGCCCGTGTGATTGAGATGGTGTCGCCAACCGAAGGGTTCGGCCGAGCCCAGGCCGAAGATCCCGACCTACAACCTGTTCTCGACTGGGTGCGGCAAGGTAGCCGACCAAACCGAGAAGACGTCAGTCCGTACGGACTCGTCACGAAGAGCCTGTGGGGTGCCTTCGATATGTTGGAGATTTGCGATTCGCTGTTGGTTAGACGTTGGGTGGATGACCGTGGCAATGTCAAGCGACGACTGCTGGTCGTACCTCGTTCCTTGCGCCGTAAAGTATTAAGAGAGTGCCACGACGGTCCCACCGGTGGACATCTCGGAGTAAAGAAGACTTTAGCGAAGGTGAGGCAGGCCTATACCTGGCCTGGCCTGCAGACGGACATACGGCAATGGTGCCGAAGCTGCGATGTATGTAACAGAAGAAAGCAGGCTGGACGCAAACCGCGAGGACCACACAGTGGACAGATGACTGGTTGTCCGGGAGAGAGGATTGCAGTCGACATCCTTGGGCCAATGCCCGAGACGGGCAGTGGAAACCAGTATATTGCGGTCATCGGAGACTATTTTACCCGTTGGGTCGAAGCCGTTGCCATGCCCAACCAAGAAGCTACTACTGTTGCACAGGCTGTGGTGGAACACTATGTGACCAAGTTCGGTGTTCCAATGGCGATCCATTCGGACCAAGGCCGCCAGTTTGAGAGCCGAGTCTTCAAAGGGATGTGCCGAATTTTGGGGATGAGGAAGACAAGGACGACGCCATACCACCCCCAATCGAATGGCATGATTGAGCGGTTCAACAGAACATTAGCCCAAATGCTACATGCCAGTGTTGACCGTCATCCAAGCGACTGGGACTTGCATATACCGCTTGTAGTGATGTCCTATCGTGCTACAGTCCATGAGACGACAGGATTCTCGCCGAATATGATGGTGTTCGGGAGAGAAGTCTCTCTGCCATCTCACTTGGTACTGGGAGCTCCTCCACGTCAGCAAGTGGAACCTACAGAGTGGGTAGGAGAACTACGGGACGAGATGGACGAGATTCATCGTAACGCCCGAGAAGTGACTGGGAAGAGCCTGCGGCGCCAGAAGAGGGTATATGATAGCAAGGCCTTTCCGCAAAAGTACAAACCTGGAGACCAGGTTTACCTGTACATTTCTGCTCCCAGACGTGGAGAGAATCGAAAACTACGAGACCGCTGGGCAGGACCATACGTGATAAAGGAAGCTCTCACGGACGTGACCTACCGCATTGCAGATGAGGACGGAGGTCTCCGGGTTGTTCACCATGACAAGCTGAAGCCTTTCTATGCTCGTGAGATGTCCACCAGTGAGTCAGAAGAAACGTCTGGCGACGATGGAGATGTAGAATCAGATGATAGCGTCGGACATGGGGCTATCTTTCCTTACCCCATGGAACCATCGACTGTCGTCAGAACGCCGACTGTTGACCGGCGACCTCGATTGACCCGGGGAGGGCGTGAGATACGGCGACCACGGAGATTTGCCGATTTCGAGGTTGATTTGCAGTCTGCATCACCATTGGATCTCGAGATGGAAGCTTTACCCCCGGCCGAGGCCGAGACAGAACCGCGGCGGACGACCCGAGGTCGAGTGATTAGACGCCCCGCGCGTTATCGGGATTAATGTAATTCGGCAGTGTTTGGTCAGTGCCGTGAAGCAGGGACCTGATGTCCCCTCCTTCAGTGACGACCCAGCAGACCGCTGGGAGGAACGTCTGATGTAATTCTACCGTATTGAAGCCTTTGTTATTACACTGTGGATTATTTACACTTTCGGAGAAAGGACTGCGTGTTCATTCTACTCATCTGTGATTGGTAGCTGTGCCGAGCTCCACGACGAGGGCGTCGTGTTTTCGAAGGCGTGGGTAGTGTGACGAAAATGCCCGTGACCTGGAGAATGTTATTTTCGATCTAATGCTGACAGTGTAAATAGCATTGTGAATGGACCGACAATGGTGGATATTCGACTTACCTGTATTAACTGTGCGCTGAAACTTTCAGCGAGTGACGTGTAAATATCCCTGACACGCATCTTGCATCGAAACCGGGCGAGAGAAGTCGAACTCTGCTGATCTGACACGAAATCCAACACCGCCTGAGTCTACACTTTCGTTTTATGGGGGCTGCCATGTTTGGGCGCGCAAAGGATTATGGGAGCCAGAGCCTATATAAGACGCGGAGAAATGGACGTTCGGCAATCTGTCCCAGACGATCGGCGGGTGCACATCGTGCGGAAGAGCACAGAGACAGGATCGCCGCAAATGCGCCGAATGCGCCGAAAGTGCCGAAAGTGCCGAATTGACTGCCGAAACAGCGCCGAACCATCTGCCGAAGGGTTGGAAAGCCGAGAGCTAAGCCATAGCTTGGGGATAATAGATACTAACACGCACAGTATCTGATGACGAGACGAACCGCCAGACGGGGATAAGATACTAACACGCACAGTATCTGAAGACGAGATGTCCATCAACGGGGAATACAGAGCACCAACTATCCCACATTGCAGCCCATCACACAAATACCATGTTACATGATTACATATACTCACACACAGACACCAGATCGTCGGCCTTAGGGACGGAATAGATCTAATCACAATCATCTACACTAGTTATTCACAGGCCTCGACTAGGGATAACTGATAACACAAGCTTACATCCATTGTACATATTTACACTGCCGCAGGGCTCGAATTATGCTTTGCCGCAAGTCTTTGAATTCTATTACAAATCATTGATATTAATTTACATTACACTGTAAGGTAATAATACACCTCCGAGACCAGGGTATGATTACCACATATATATGCAGACAATCTGAGCTTATTAACTCGTCTTTGGGTCAACGCCGTGAGGGCCGAAATCGGGCCGAGCCGAAGACGAGAAGTGTGCCGAGCCGAGGACGGGTCGCCGAATTCGGGCCGAGCCGAAGACGTGAAGTCTGCCGGGCCGAAGACGGGTCGCCGAATTCGGGCCGCCGATAACAGAGAAGTGCCGAGCCGAAAGGGGTCGGGCCGAATTCGGCGCCGAAGACGTGAGGTCTGCCGAGCCGAAAGGGGCTGCCGCCGAAGACGCTGTGGTGTGCTGTACGGACCGACGCCGCCGAAGGGCTACTGCTAGGAGAGGCAGTGATACGGAGAGGATTCCAGAGACGATTAATAACGCTTAGATGAACTGGGCCGTGTAACCTTAGACACGGTAGATGTTCCATACAGTCCGGGGCTACGCCTACGACCGGAGAGGAACCAGAGACGCCGTACCATACCACGATGAGAGCCAGTCTGGACGAGACTGGGCCGTGACGCGTCATAGATAGGGTCTCTTGTAAATACTGTATATTATTAGTCTTTCTCTTTAAGATAAAGATAACACTTAACGATAACTACCTCTAGAGTAGGGATCTTTATTACAGGTATTGTGCGCGTACAGAGCTGTGTACATTGCAGAATACAATATTATTACTTTATTATTGCCTTGGTTGTTTCTACAGGTCCCTCCCATCCTACCTCCTCGATCCAGACAAGGTGACAGGTTGAATCGGACCTTCCTCCTTGGCCAATTCCAGTCATACGAGACTGCGTTCACATCAGCCTGACAATTTGTCACAGGGGCCTGAGACCAGGCCGCCTCAAGTCTCGTGTACACCGCAAAGATAGACGTTTTCTGACCGCTCGAACGTCACAACGGTAAACTCGTCAATGGTCAAGATATCACGTTTCAATTTCTTCCACCCGGATTTCCTGCTCAGCCAACAAAGTAGGCTACTGTGTTGGGATTGTAGATCTGTTCGTACTTGTTTTGAAAAGCTCCGTCTCGGTTCCCATCTATTTGTGGATTGTTTCGTTTGGATTTTTATACTGTGGTTTCGTGAACGTGTCGTCCAACAGTGTGCTTGTATTCTGTGCTTGTATTCTGTGGATTAACTGTGCTATGAACGTTGGAAATTTCTTCAGTGTTTTCTGACATTTTCAGTTCACACTGGAGCCATTACGAGCTTTCTTGTTCGTGTGTCTTCTTCGTGCTCATTATTTAACGACTTTGTGACTTTCACTCGCATCTTGGCCGTTCGATTTATTGGTATATAGTTCATGCAAGAGGCGATACCGCTTTTCAACGTGACTTCACATGTTAGCTAATTGTTACCGTTGTTTTTAGAAGTATTCTTATACCATTTCGTGTCGTCTACCATGCCGATTAACCGTGACTGCCCAGCAAGAACAGTGAGGCTGTCGATCAGAGGTCCTTCCCGTTAGGCCGGCTTTATACGAGACCTGTTAATTTATTGACAATTTGATTTAGTGATCTTGAAAATATAGGTCAGTCTGACAGATTTTTAATACGCTTCTGTTCCATGATTACATGCCTATGTGAGTTAAGGATAAGGGGGAGGGTCAGGTTTCCAACACCAAGTGCAATCTTCCTTAGAATGTAGAACACAAGAAAAATGTCAAAGGAGATGGTATTGTAAGGCGGGGTTTTTGCCCACAACCAGCCGACTCATAGGAATGTACATTTCTTCTCTCCATCTGTCAATCACAATGCAATATACAACTTGTCGTCGGCGGCAACTGTCAATCAACGGACTGAATGTTCCGGTGAACCATGAGAGCTTCACATGTGTTCGATACCAAGACGTTATCATTTCACCACGTTACAGTCGATTTTACATGCACATATTGGAGAATAAATACACAATTTAGGCGAATATATTGCCGTTGTAACAGGTAGCGACTCACCGTTCGATTTACTTATAACTGGCCCGTAATGTCCACACGATATCGTGTCATTTTAATTTTAATTGGTTCATAGTGATAGCCTAAAATCTTATTTCAGATAAACTGAATGCAATATTTTTTTACAAAAATGAGAAAGATTGAAATAACTTGTCGACGTCACACATGTTGCCCTCCTGGGATTCGAACTCGGTAAAAGAAAATTTTGAGGCGCTTAAGATCCAACGTGCGTATCCACTACACCACGACATACGAACAACTGTAACAGGCTATTTTGTCACTTTAATCTACTTACGAAAACTTCAAACGTTATGAATCATAACTTTTCATTTTTTACTATGAAGGACCCCTTGGACCAAAAAGATCTTCCAGCAGTGGGAATATAATGTTACCACACAACACCAGGTTAAATGGCGTTCTGGTCTAAGGGGTCCTTCGCGTCTAAATGCGTGTCTGAAGGACTCGATTTAGACCCTTTTTTCACGAAATAGCACAAGCTGCGGATTTCAGTTTCATGTGATAACTATAATCATAACGCAATCGCACTAAAATTTTCACGTATTGTGTACTTATACTTTCTCTTGCCGTTACATTAAAGCCTAAGTATTTTTAGCACATTTTATATTTTCGATTTCAACCGCACCACGTATAGGCCAAAATCCCGCCTTATCGTACCATCACCTTTGGCTTCTTGTCCTGCATAATTCGTAGTTTGAAGTATGAAAAATATCACTTTCATAGTCAAATCTGCGAAGCAAATGTCTGGTGAAATATACTGTAAAATACAAGGCAAAATGTTTTAAAAGATGCCCAAACACTTCACGAGTTCCGACCAGCAATAAAAATGGAGTAGTATAAACAAATAATGTACAAAGTTCATTCAAAGTCCATCCAACTGCCTGACCGCAATTTGAAAATACAATCTTAACAATTATGATGAGAGTATCATTGACCACTGCCACCACTTTTTTTGCAATGGGTAGAAAAAATGATGCATCAGTACCGTTGCAATGAAATTTCCCCACCTCAGAGAAAGGTGGCTGCTCACACCTGGCAGAGACCAAATGACCTTCTCACATGAATTTGAAGTTGTGTTTGCGAATGGCAGATGTATTTTATTTCAAATGCATTTTTTGGAATTCAAATGCATTATACGTTAATATCAAGCTGGTCGGACCTCAATGAGATGCTTAGGCATTTTTTTTTATTATACATTTTGCGTTTATTTTGCCTTGTATTTCATCAGAAATTTGCACTGTAGATTTGACTATGAAGGTGATATTTTCCATGCTTCAAACTAAAAATTGTGCAGAACAAGTTGGGCATTTTACATGTGTTCCACATTATAAGGGAGATTGGTGGTGAGTAAAAACTGTGTTTTACTGTTTTAGTGAGATAATTGGAATTTTTCACGTGGTGTTAGAAACTAGACCCTCACCCTTAACTTTCGGACTTCTGTATGTTGTCGAGGTACATGTATGTTATAACGGCAAACCATAGTGTTCGTACATGAGGGCAATACTTTAGTAGCAATTTTGGCTGAAGCCCTGAAGTCCACGAATGTGTTCAGAGCAAGTTCAGTAAACCTTGGCCTTATCATTCTGATAGTTACAAAAACAAGGTGTCAAAATGAACAATTTTGTCCCCATGGTCCATCTTACTTTGCGATAGACTTCGGCTCTACGACCGCATGCATGTTATGCAAGTTTGGTGCTCCCAGGCAGTCATTCTTGAGAAGATTAGGAGTTTGTCCTGGTGACAATATACACCCTCACATGTCATCGTCTCTCTCTACACAATTTTTATACGCCCGCCAAAAGGCGGACGTATTATGTGATGGCGGTTTCCGTCCGTCTGTCCGTGTGTCCGTCTGTCCGTCCCCCGTGTCCGGTCTATATCGGGACAGTTTTCTATCTACAGTTCTAATTTTTGGTGAGTGGATACCCTACAGGGAGACGATGTGTCGCATATCAAAATGAAGGTGAAGGTCAGAGGTCAAAGGCCACTGGCCTAAAAAACAGGAAATCACTGAAGTGTTCGTGTCCGGTCTATACCTGTGAACGTTTTCTATCCACAGTTGCAATTTTATGTGAGTGGATACGCTAGGTGGAGACGATGTGTCGCATACCAAAATTGAGGTCGAGGTCAGAGGTCAAAGGTCACTGTTGCCTAAAATCAGGAAATCATTGATCATTGACAGTTTTCTATCTACAGTTCTAATTTTTGGTGAGTGGATGCCCTAGGGGGAACGATGTGTTGCATACGAAATGTAGGTCGAGGTCAGAGGTCAAAGGTCATTGTGACGGAAAAATCAGGAAATCATTAAAAATTACTAATTTTTTGTGAGTGGATTCAATAGGGGGAAATGAGGTGTCGCATACCAAAATATAGGTCAAGGTCGAAGGTCACTGACCCCAAAATCAGGAAATTATTAAAAATAACATTTCTTTGTGTGAGTAGATACATTAGGGGGACACAATGTGTCACATATCAAAATGTAGGTCAAGGTTAAAGTCACTGTGACCCCAAAATCATGAAATTGTTAAAAATCATGATTTTTTGAGTCCATTGAGAAATTACGGGTAGCCGTTATGTCATGTACCAAAATTTAGATCCAGGTCAATAGTCAAGATCACTGTGACACCAGAATCAAGGTCAAAGGTCAATGTGACCTAAAAATCAGGAAATCATAAAAAATTACTAATATTTGGTGAGTGGATTCAATAGGGCGAAATGAAGTGCCGCATACTAAAAATTAGGTCAATGTCAAAGGTCACTGTGACCCCAAAATCAGCAAATTATTAAAAATTACTCTTTTTTGTGTCTAGATACATTAGGGGGGCATGTGTCACATACCAAAATGTAGGTCAAAGGTCAAGGTCACTGTGACCCAAAATCGTTAAAAATCATGATTTTTTGTGTCCATTGAGAAATTACAGGGAGATGGTTTGTCATGTACCAAAATTTAGGTCAAGGTCAATAGTCAAGGTCACTGTGACTCCAGAATCAAGAGGGCCCTGGGTGGCCGAGTGGTCTAAGGCGCTTCGCTGGTGACCGCTAGCCTCACATCACTGAACCGGCACGGGTTCGAGCCCAGCTGATCCATGTGTGAAAGTTTGTCAGTTACTTGCCGAAGGGCGGTGGTTCTCTCCGGGTACTCCGGCTTCCTCCAACAACCAAACTGACTGTCACCATATGAGTGAAACAAACTTGAGTGTGACATTAAGCCAAATTCCCTCCCTCCCTCCAGAATCAAGAAATCTTTGAAAATGACTTTGTTTTGTGTCCGTAGATTCATTAGGGGGACATGATGTGTCACATACCAAAATGTAGGTCAAGGCTGAACGTCAAGGTCACTGTGACCCCTAAAATTCATAAAAATCATGATTTTTTGTGTCCATTGATACATTGACGGAAGACGAAGTGTCGTGTACCAAAATTTAGGTCAAGGTCAAAGGTCAAGGTAACTGTGACCCCAAAATCAGAAAATCACATTTTCATATGCCTGTCGTAGATGAGGTCATGTAATGCGAAGTTGCGTTCTGTCCATTCATCCATTAACATTTGTTGTCCATGTGATATCTCTAGTCTCAAGGTATGGAATGGTACCAAACTTTGAGTATACCTTGCTCGCATGGCAAAGAGGAGCCATACATTTTGAGATCAACACAGTCCTTCAAAACTGAATCAAGTTTAGCTGACCATATGTGTTAGGTTGGAATGTAGGGCAGTTCTCTCCCCTACAACTCCCCTACATGTATATGGCATTCATCCGGTGGAGTTGTCCCCCATATTTGAAACAGCTACATGTGAAATAAAAACCATACATTCAGTAATTTAACGGGGAGAGGGGTCCTTTATGAACTTCATACCTCTTTATTAACTCAAGAACAAAGGTTTACTTCACCACTTTCTTCTTCCTTCATGAAAAATTATCTCGTCTGAAAGGAATCCATTTGCAGGAAAACTACTATTTTCGTGTTTGACTATTGTCGACTTCAGTGTGGGATATGTGAGCTCTCGGGTCTTGCTTCAAGGTCAACTAGTTACCAAGAGTTAAGCTCGTTTTAGTTTATCATTCAATATAAGATGTTATATATATTACATTCTCAGAAGCACAAAATTGTAGGCTAGCTATCAATTGGAATCAAGGCTATCAAACAACCTTGAAATTTGGACCAATGTAATTCCAGATTCACGGGCGTATATTGAAGCCCCTTGGGCTCTTGTTTGAAAATCATTTCCTGATTTTAGGGTCACAGTGACCTAGACCTAAATTTTGACACACGACACCTCGTCATCTCTTAATATATCTACGGACAGAAAAAAAAGTCAGTGACCTTGACCTTAATGTTGGTATGACACATAGTTTCCACTAAATAGATGTAATGACAAAAAATGTGACACTCTATGATTTCCTGATTTTGGGGTCACAGTGAAGTTGACCTTCATCTTAACATAATTTTGGTACATGACATCCCCCCTGAATGTGTCTACCGACACAAAGAATTTCAACATTTTTAACAATTCCCTGATTCTGGAGCCACAATGACCTTGGTCTAGATTTTGGTACGTGAAATATTGTATCCCCATAAGTATCTGCTGACATACATGCTTTTTAATGATTGCGTAATTTCGCTCTTCCTGACATCGGACCTTTGAACTCGGACCTAAATTTTGGTATGCAACACATCTGGTCCCCTCATGAATCCACTCAGTGTCACGAAAAATAACAATTTTCAATATGGTAATTTATTGATTTTCGGGACATATTGACCTTTGACCTCAACTGCCATTTTGGTATGCGACACATCGTCTCCCCCTAGGGTATCCACTCATCAAAAAAATGGAACTGTACATAGAAAACTATCAATGATTTCCTGATTTTTAGGCCATAGTGGCCATTTGACCTCAATTTTGGAATGTGACACTTCGTCTCCACCTAATGCAATTGTGAATAGAAAACTCGGACACGAACGGTTCAAAGATTTCCTGACTTTTAGGCCAGATATCTTCGACCTCTGACATCCATTTTGTATGCGTGACATAGTCTCCCCCTAGGGTATCTACTCGCCAAAAATGGAACTATAGATAGAAAACTGTCCCAGATATAGACTGGACTAGAGGGGATGGACGGACAGATGGATGGAAAATGCCATCACATGATACGTCCGCCTTTTGGGCAGTTGTATAAAAATGGATCTATCCAACCGTTTTATGACAGAATTTCGTTTCGTGAGGTCAATCATACAAGTGTGATTAAGTTTGGTGTACCAAGGCATACTCATCCTTGACATGATGGTAATGAGAAAACCCAGATGTATGAATGGATGTACATACATGATGAAAATGCTCAAGGACAATTTGGTCTGTAGTCCATGACCACATGCAAGTCAATAAGATAGTCAATCTCACTGTATCTGCACTAAGATCACATGCATTTGAGAAATAAGTTTTCTGCTCCTGGGCAGTCATTTTTGAGATAAGGTAGTAACATGCAATTCGTGATCAATTGACACAGCTTGACCTGAGAAAATATGGGTTAATGACAATACCCCATGGCCAATTATGACGGAGGGGTAAAACAACAAGCTACCTCTATTTCTGGACAAGATGACTGTATTTGCGCATGAAAACAGTCTGCAATATACTAATAACTTAAAGATCTTTTCCATGTGAGCTTCAAAATTGTCCATGAAATCGTAACCGAGATATGGTCTGGGAGAGAAATTATTGACTGATGGAATAGAGGACCCTGAATCTGTTGCTTGCAACAAAAGCCTTATGGGCTTTCAATATACCTAGTGCATGCCTAGCCAACCCTTTAAAACATATAGATCTTGATAAAATATGTCAAGGTCGATGAACTTAAACAGGTTTCTAATTAATCTTTATGCATAAGTACTGTAGTGTAAATTGGAAGACTTGAGCCATGATCTCTAGACATAACTAGAATTTGAGCTTGATAAAATAAGCCAAGTCCAATCACCAGTTGCATTATGTAGTATGAATTTGTAGAGCCTAGATGTAATCTTTTAAAAGTTATCGCCAATACACAAATTAGACCTACAAGTAAATTGATCAAGGTCAGTCCTCTTCATTAGGCTTTCGACCCATCGCCGGTTGCGTGTTATAGAAATTTAGAAAGCGGGGCTATAATCCTTCAAAAGATATTGTGTTAACAAGGTGGACAGACAGACAGATGAAGTATTCGGCCAAAACTGGTTCTTCTTTACCATCATAATCCACATCACTGAACTGTATTATAGCATGAACAAAACAATTTTCAATGATTTACTGTTCAACCCATCACGACCTTAAAATGAATAGGGTTCCTCTTTGGGCATATGGCAAGCCGTTTCAGTATTTAATCGGTTATTCCACATATGTTGAAAACTTTTGCACATATGTACAAAAGAATTCCACATATGTGTAAAAAACAGTTTTTAGACATATGTGCAAAAGTTTTACACATATGTTGAAAAGTTTTACACATATGTTGAAAAGTTTTACACATATGTTGAAAAGTTTTACACATATGTGGAAAAGTTTTACACATATGTAAAATAAATTAACTATTTCACATATGTTGAAAAGTTTTATACATATGTGCAAAACTTTTACACATATGTCAAATAAAGTGTTTTTCCACATATGTGCAAAAGTTTTGTACATATGTTAAATAAATTCCAGGAGAGTTAATGGAAAGGAAATGGACTGCTCCCTGTGGTATAATCTCTCGTGAATGTTTGTTATCTAACGACCATTTCAAAATGGCGCTGTCCCTTCGGGGTTTGTTTTCCGCCTCTCCGACTATGCGAGACATGTGAAACTACAGTGTGGACACGGAAGCTTATAATAATAATAATAGTACATTATTATCTTAGATTCAAGGTCCATACATACATGACTATCTTCCTTAAACGCACCTCTACTCCTGTAGCTAACGCAGATCGTACAAACTGCGGTATAGCACAGGGGCTGGTTGTTGGTCAGTTATTAATTATGATATTAAATTCTGATATACTCTCATCCTACTCCATAAATATGAGTACGAGATGAGTATATATGAAAATTAAGATCCTAAATTATTACCAACAACAAGCCCCTGTGTGCGGTAGCTAAATGTGGTACACTAGAGTACGGTGGGTCCATGCAAACGAACGAGGATAGCGGGGCTGGGGTAGGAACAAAGCCTGAATTAACAAGACATTTGACATACAGGGTCGAAATACGGTAGTGTAGGAGTAATCAGCTGGGTCACAGATAAATAAACCCACGAACTCAAGTCTCTTACAGCCATTTCAAGGTCACCTTACTGAATATGTTATCATTGTGGAAAGATTGTTCCTTTGTTTGAGGGAGGAAAAGGCGCCAAAATGATACCAGGGAGCAGTCGATGCCTACGGCAGAGGTCGCAACTTTTAGACATATGTGTAAAAGTTTTGCACATATGTGAAATAAAATAACTATTTCACTTATGTTGAAAAGTTTTATACATATGTGTAAAAGTTTTAGACATATGTGCAAAAACCTTTTTTTCAACATATGTCGAAAACTTTTAGACATATGTGTAAAAGTTTTAGACATATGTGTAAAAGTTTTAGACATATGTGTAAAAGTTTTACACATATGTTGAAAAGTTTTACACATATGTTAAATAAATTAACTATTCCACATATGTTGAAAACTTTTGCACATATGTCAAAAAGTTTTCAACATATGTATAAAACTTTTACACATATGTGGAATAAATTCGCACTTTTAGACATATGTTGAAAAGTTTTATACATATGTTAAAAACTTTTTGACATATGTGCAAAAGTTTTCAACATATGTGGAATAACCGATTAAATACTGAAACGGCTTGCCATATGGGCAATGGGTAAGATATACCCAAAGTTTGCTACCAATCCATGACCTGAAACTGGAGATCTCACATGGACAAGCAAAACTTGAATGGACAGACAGAAAGAAATCATAATTGCATCATACACTCCTCGTCTAATGATGCGAGTATCAAAACCGCATATTCCACATCTGCAAGTAACCAACATATGGAACAGAAAAGACATTATTAAACTTCGGCACAAAAGTCCATAACTTAGTTGAAAATCACGGAAAAACGCATAAAAAACTGACAGTGCACAGCTGCAAGGTACTAAGCATCTTCTAGGTAAGCTTCGAAGTTGCCCATCAAATACTAACCAAGATATGGTCCAGACAAAAAGTTGTTGACGGATATACAAGTGCACAACCATATGACCAGATGTAAATACCAATTACAAATGGATGCATGCGATAGCCATATCACATGCCATACTTTCAACACCCCCATGGGTATCTTAGGATTTAATCAAATGCCCTTCGGCTCGTGTAACGGCCCAGCCATGTGTCAACAATTGATGGAAACCATGCACAGGAAAGAGGTCCAACAACGTCTGTTAGTGTATCTAGATTACATTATTGTCTTCTCAATCTCTTTTCCAGAAGACTGGTGGAACAGCACTTGCTTAAAGGTGAAATGTAACAATTGTGATATTTAAGAAAACATTCGAAATAAAGAACTCGCATGTTCAAACATTGACCTGCATTGATGCATTGCAAATTTGTTGAAATCGTTGTTAACCTGAATCGTGCACAGCACTGAGAACATCTCAGCCTTGAGTGTATTCA